>VZTN01035664.1:3369-17136 GCA_013400515.1 Erpornis zantholeuca | reverse complement strand
AGCTTGTTAGTTTTTTGTGACTGCCCCAGTGGCACACAGGAGACATGGCAAGTCCCAGGCCACTGACCTGGAAAGTTTGGGTAAGAGTCTACAACTGTGTTACTGCAAATGAGCTCTTTGGGGCCAAGTCTGTCAAACGTATTCTTCTTCATTTGCTGTTTCCTTTTCTGTGTGAAAGTGTTCCCTAAATGAATGTGCTTCACACACAGTCATATCCCTGACCTTCAAGCAAACTATTCTAAACTGCAAGCAAGAGACTTAATATGAGTCATTTATAAAGGCAAAAAATCCAGTCATCCTTATTATGTGCTGATTGTAACTTTGTCTGCTGTAGCCTGGTGATCTCAGTAGCCAATAGAGAGTTTCTGAGATAATAACTATCCATTTAATTGCTTGGAAATAAATCTTTTGGTCCATCTAGCAATTTCAAGCCACGCTCTTACTTATGTATTACTTCAACAAAGATTCCTGCAGTGGGATCCTTCTCCATAATTCCGACCTGAAAAGCAACTTTTATAAGTAAGGATTATCAGCAGGGAGTGTTAGTCTATATGTTCTTGGGGAAGCCATGCTATTTGATATGATCAGGAATTAATTTGATTAGTTATGTAGACAGAAATACAAGGGCAGTTTGTGCTGAGAGCAATGCTTGTGCATGCTGATTGACTTCACTGCAATTGCCTGTGATGGGAAGTTCAGTTTGACCTATTTTCTTAAATTTTCCTTAAAGCCAGATGACTCAGACCTTTCTGGAGCCAGGGCAGACAGAGCACTGTGTATGGCTCAGTCCTTGAGTGATTGTGACAGGGAAGTCCTCGACTTCTGGGATTTTTGTGATGTTTATGTCTGTCCCACACACTCTAAAAGGTTCAGGATATCCCAAGTGGCAGGTCTAGAAAGACTGAGGTTTTCTCTGGTGTCTGAAGTTCACCCAGGATTTCCAGGCACTAGCAATTTTTTCTCAGCATTGTTTCTTTTGTTCTTATCTTGAGATGTGTAATTCTTGAGAAAACAGAGAGAAAATCATAGTGGCATCCTGAAAGATGATGACTGTGATCTTCTTTACTGAGTTTTCCTTACGTGCAAGAATCTCCAGAAAAGGCTATTCCAAGTCATAAGTTTATGACAATAGAATCTTGATAGGTTTCACCAAGTTTCATGCTTCTCTATAGCATGTTGTAAATCCTGCTGTATTTTCCTTGTTATTTTAAGAGAAACACTTGATTTTGTCCAAATTAGGGTTCTTCTTATGCAACAGTTGTAATGCACAGCTCTGGAACCCTCCCATTGCTTTCTTTGCTTTGCCTTTCAACCATGTAGTTTTACTTGGAGCCAACAAAACCATAAGTGCCTGGTTTCTATATCCATAGGAAGCGGTATAAAACTAACACATGATGTGGGTGTAGTTCTGCCTGTTGGTCAACCAGAGGTGACCAACACTTGACTTTAGAGGCTTGGACTCCTCCTCTGGACCTCCCCCCTCTCTTTCTCCTGCCTAGGAGCATTTCTGACAAGAATAAGTCATACTCAGGTTTTTTTTTCCCCCAGGGGCTTGCTAGACACACAGGTACACACACAGGCACACTGACTTCTCCCCCCGCTGAGCTTTTTTTAGCTGCCTGTGGGGGAGAAGAACCTTGTGAGGAATTATAGATGCAGCCTGATACCTGACTGTGGGTTTAGTTCTGTGAGCATTTTAAAAATATTTTTCTGCATGTATACATAAGACAGCTCTGGGTTTGACTGAAGGAAAGCAGAAGGTGTTTCTTTATTTATGCACAGAAAGAAAAAGGTATTTTGGGGCAGTGTGGGGTGTGAAAATCCATTGTATATCATACTTTACCCTCTCAGTGTCAAGCAGGGAGTAGCTAGCAAGGAAGCTGCTGCAATGATGCGAGTCTTAAAGTCATCAGTGCCTTTGAGTTTTGGTATATGTTAAGATGTGCAGCTAATGTCATGCAAAAATTCCAATTAATTTGAATAAGCACTGGGTCAAGCCCATATTTTGTAGGAATCTTACTAGTAGAGTCTATTCCAACAGTTCCAAACACATAGAGCAAAGCAATTATCAGTGTCAGGCTTCAGTCTACATGCTCACATTAACACTAAATGTGATCCTTCCTAAATGGAATTACTAAATTTGCCACGCAGGGCTTAATTCAGATTCCTCCTTGATTCCAATCTCGTAATTGCAGTGAGGTTTTTGGAACCACTTTTTATTAACTTCAGGATGGCAACTATATCAAACTCCCAGTTTAGATCATGCAGGGGTGCAACCAAGTCCCAATTCATGCCTCAGCTCTATCCTGTGTCTGTTGGCAAGACAAAAGAAGTTTCCATTTCTCTGAAAGTTATGCAGGATGTGCTCAAAACAGATCATAAAACTGCAGGGCATGCCACATCAAAATTAGATACAAAGACTGAGAGTGGATTTTCTAAGATGGGAAGTAATTACCTTGTTAGGACTGTAGTGACTGATGGCTCCTGTGCAGTAAGCTCTGCAACATGAAGAGCTTCACCTATAATTTCAGCATAAAGGTTGTCTTCTTTTCAGCATCATCTAATGCTAATGGTTGCTTGCTCAGATGTTTTAGAAATCCAGACCCCACATTGGTTCATTGCTGGTGTTTACCCATAGCTTTATCAGGCCTTTGGGTATTAATTGCGCATAGGTATTTGAGCATTCAAATGGCAGCTCAGCAACTTTCCATCTGTCCTGCTAGGTAGGATGACATCTTCCTTTTTATCCCTAGAAGGCCTTTGCCATCAGTAGTTCTTCACTTTTGCAGTAAACAGGTGTTCCTAGGCTTATGTGTTTTTTATGTGTAACCTTTTCTGTTCGTTGTCATCACACCATATGGCATCACACTGAAATAAAGCAGGGCTTCTCCTAAATAAGGAGAGGACTCCATCATGGCAAAGCATGTACGCAGGATATGGAGAGCCTGGCAGGTAGAGCAAGAATGAGACCTATGATGCTTCAGTACTACTGCTGAATGTAGGAAAGCCAGGAAGGGGCTTTTTCTTTCCCTTCTTCTTCCTTCAGTTTGCTTTTGTTTGTGCAGCACTTATCACCTGGCTCTCTTGGGCTGAAAACTGCCAGGAGTAGCTGGGATTCTTGCTTAAGAATATGTTTATAGCTGCAAAACTAAAAAGGTCATATTCTATTTTGGCCTGCTGGAGTCTCAGGCTGATTCTCCCTCCTCCTTGCCCTCCCATTTTTGCTGATGTGCCATGTAGTAAGCAGAAATACTGTCAGCCTAGCACCCTGGAGCCCCTGCCATGGACCAGAGTCCTCCAGCTGCAGTAACTGCCTGCCAAACAGAAAATATTTGGGTAGCCAGGTTTGAGTTGTGCACTACAACTAGAAAGATTCTCCACCTGTCAACAAACTCCTTTGGCAAATGTCAGATGTCCCGAGGTGGTTTTGGGGGCATTTTTTTGATAGCAAATTGAAGGTGCTGCCAAAGGAAGTACTGTGCTAAGGTCTGGTTCCTGTGTTGCAGTCAGTGATCAGATTATACCTATTTCCATCTTTACTCCAAGCTGATCAGTTTGTATCAGTATGTGTAGTGCAACATTGATGTATGCATTAATCACCAGAGCAGCTGGTAATTAATTTATTTATCTTTTATCTCTTTTTTATTCTCACTGGGATCTGTAGTACTGTGAGCAGAGGAAATAGGAAGGAAAGGAAAATATTTGTAAAAAAGTGCCAAGCACTGGGGCATCTCTGTGAAAACATCACTGCCTAAATAGACTGTAAAACATGAATCATGATGTTTTGGTTAGAAAGATTAAGCTGCTGAGAAGAAGTGATGCTGCCCTGTTAGACTTGCATTTGTCTAGCATTTTCACACGGACAGTGGCATTCTGTTAGCCATGGCTCCTTCAGGGGAAGTCTCTCCAATACACCATTGGTATTGAAGAAACAAGGATCAGAGGCTTCCACACAATTTCTATTGTTCGCCTACTTGTGCTGGAAGAGAGAGCCTGTCCAGCCCACACAGAAACCTCCCTGTTGTTCAGCTGAGGGCTGTAGGGCACACTTCAGGGATGTCCTGAGTGGCATTTTGAACAATGCCACAGCTTAGAGAAAGAAGTAAGAGGAAATCTTCTTTTCTGTGGTGTGGAGAATGCAGCTGAGAACTTGCCTGCTCTTTGAGGGCACAGTGTCCCAAAAAAGACTCTTTGCCAAGTGATCTGTGACATGGGAAGACATGGACAAGGCGGGGGGGAAATGGTATGACAGTGTCAAGCCTCAAAGATTTTGATGCAGGTAAGAGCCAATATCTCAGCAGTCATCTGTTTAAAGGAAATGCTGCTTTCATTTCTTTATGGACAATGGAACTGCCACTCTCCTTAATGGCAAAGGCTGCAGGGGAGAAAGAACTGAAGGTACAAATGGTTTCCCAAGCTTATAGAAGAAGCAAATATGGGCTGGGAATAGGATGCAAGTTTGTTGATTTGCTGTCAAATAACAAATTATCTGACATCCTGATCATTGATTTTTGTTGTCCACTGTGCAAGAAAATTATGCCAAGGCTTATAGCTGTGTACTGAGGCAGTGAAAGAGTTATTAGACTTTTTTTTTACTTACCTTTAAAAACAAGGCAAAGCAAGTCATTTTCTGCAGGACTACTGTAGTACATTCATTTGACATTATTTGTCCTGGAACTGATTAGCAGTGGCAGCTTTCACCATAATTAAACAGATCATAATTAAACATATTTTTATGTTACGAGCTGTGGCAAATTCAGATTCTCTGTAAGGTAGCTCTTAGGAATGAAGGTAATTTGCATGTTATAGCAAAGAGCATGTTACAGGAGACATACTAGCAGATGGCTTCAGGGCTTGTTTGCATTCAAAATACATAGCACCTGCAAGCAAAAATGCTCTGGTAAAAAATCCATGATAATTTGGGTTTCTTATCCACATGGAATCAGTGTTACTCACTGGACCAGTTATTTAATTCCCAGTCATCCACAAACTGTCAGAGCAGCTGGGCTTCTGCAGTCTCCTGGGATCTGCTAGTAAAAACTTGGTCCATTCCAGTAGTATTCGCTGGTTCTTTCACAGAATAGAGTACATGTGAGGCTGGACTAGAACATAGGTGATAATCCTCTAGTTTCTGCTTGAGAAAGAAGTTGCTTCTGTCCCTCTCTCAAAGTTGTTCAGAGGGTGGAAATAATAGCAGAGTCATTAAAAACGCAGTGTTTGGATACGAAGTCTATTTTCAGATCTGAGTTGAATTTTATGGCTTTAGAATGAAATGAGTTGGAAGAGGAGGGATAAATACTGTTGAAATAAAATCAAGTGGAATAAAAAAACCTAAGTCTGGAGTGACTGAACTATTTGGGCTAAGCCTCATGGAACATGTTCTTCCTGTTCCCCCTCTCATTTTGCTACAAACAGTAAGTCTCTGTATTTGACAAGTATGTTTTCTCTCTGTGATATACAAACACCATCAGAGAACCTTAGATTATGATTTCATAAAATTTGTCTGAAAAACAGAAACAACATCATTGTTCTTTAGCCAAGGAACTGAGTTATCAAGAAGTTGTAAATAATTTGTCTGAGGTCACAGAGGGAGGTTGCAAAAGACTGATGACTTGACCCAGTTTTTCATGTTCTAATTCTTACTCAATTCCTGAACTACTAGACCATTTGCCTTACAAGACCAGCTCTGCTGGTCTTCAGCTCTTCTAAATGTATAACTCCAGTTTTCTTTCTTAGGACAGGTGAAGCACAACACCCCAAAACTGCCCTGAGACCACAGATATGATATTCCAGTTTTGAGTTCACCCTACCTTTCATTAACACTCATATTTCCCAGATTCATGGTAGCTGACATTTGAATGTGCTTTCCTCTTCTGACCCATTTCCATAATGCAGCAGTACTGAGTACCAGTGACAGCTGTGAACTCTAAGCAAGTTCAGAAGGTGAATTATGATCATGTCTTCCACTCACCTAATTATTTTCTGAATCACAACCAAACTGAAGGTGTTTTCAAAGGCAATGAATAAGTTAGAGGGAATTCCACTGTGAGTGTCTGAACTGCTGTCTGACTGCTGGGGAAATCAAACTTCTCAGCCTTTACTTTCCAAATGTGTAACATAGCAAACAGTATCTCAGCATCAGGCCTTCAAAGGGATGGCTTTTCAGTGCATTAACTCAGAACTACAGACTATGCACATCTGGGGAATTCACCTGCTTATTCCTGAATAATTCTGCATTCCCTGTCCTCCTGCCACTTACATGAAACGGGCAGGAATTTTAGATGAGCAACACATGCAAAATCAAGTCCTTTGGGGCAACACATCACCTGAGGTGACTGACTCTGTTCAGCATAAACCCACATACATAGCCCAGTGTGTAGAATGCTTGTGTGGCTTGCTGAAAGCCTTCTTCAGTCCATGTTGCTGTGAGATCTGATAGCACCTAGGCTGATTTGTGAACTCTGCTGAGAAAAGTAAAGCCTTGCATTTGGTTTCAACTCCCAGGAGTGCCAGGTGAGAAGTCAGACCGGCATCAGAATGACGCAGAACAAATAGGTCAGCAGTTTCATTGTATGCATCTTCTGTGTGCCTCTGTGTGTGTGTGTCAGTATGTGTGAACTTGAGAAAATGGAAAACCGTGGCACTGAATCCTTAAGTTTCTGCTCTGTCGTCTTTAGGCAAAAGTCTCACTGACTGTTTCAGGTGTAGTTGAAGAGAATCAAGGCTGTTTTGTTCTCTTGTTGCAGTAAAACATGGGGCAACAATATGTGGAAATGGTAAAGAATTGCAGAATGAGTGAATTTCTTCTAACAGTGAGTGAGAGCTTTGGCTAAAAATAAGGAGAATGGCGTTATTCTTTGCCATGTTTCATCTGCCCCAGTTGCACTCTCTCTGCTTAGTGCCTGCCAAACTGATAGCTTGCTGAAGATTTAAAGAACCAGCACTTACATTCCTGTAATAACAGCCAGAATAGCTGAGATTATCATCTCTTCTTCAGGCTTTCCTTCCCAGAACCTGCAAGAAGCAAGCATCTTCACCCCCACTCCTCTCCTTGTCTATGTCTCAGGCACTGTCCTGAGCTGCTGCTTCGGAAGATTGGGCAGCTTGGGTTGTTTACCATGCTGTGAAAACACACAGCATTTTGGGGGCAGCTGGACAGCAAGGGATTGACAGCATGTCTGCCCGGGAATTAAAATCCCTTTCAGACTGTGGGAGTTTTGGAAATGCGAGCAGCCTGGAATGATCAGGCTGTTCCATGGAGCAGCTGCACTATGGGCAGGAGGCAAGAGAGACAAAGAAGTTCACCGCCCAGATAAGCAGTCACAAACTGTGGGTCAGCCTTTGCTGCGGAGGAGCAGTGCCCCTGCAGGAGTTCCTGGGCCGAAGTCACCAGGCGCTGCCAGCCATTGTCCATGGCTGCCCTCTTAAGCCCTGCACGAGCCGGACCAAGCACCTTATCTGGCTTTTATAAGAAGCAAAGCGGGGGGAAAAAATCAAGAATGAAAAGCAGATGGGGTTTGGTTTTGCTGGGCAGCTGAAGCGGAGTGGCCCTGTGCCCCCTGCGCCGCAGCCGACGATGGAGAGCCGGGAAGGAGGCTTTGCAGCCCGCTGCCGGACAGTTCTTTGTGTGTACATCATTAATTCCGCGGGACGGGCTGCGCTGCCGCCGCTGTTGCCGCGTTCGCCAGGCCGGAGGACGGCGGCGCTGGCAGAGCCGGGCTGTGCTCGCCATCCCGCAGGGCCGCGGCCCGGGGCGCTCGGGGGCCTGCGGGAACGGGGGAGGGCGTGGGAGAAGGGGATGCAGCGGGAGCGGGAAGCGAAGGGAGGCTCTGCCTCCTGGGTGTTCGCAGGCGGCAAGGTAGCCAAAGGTGTGCCAGGCTCCGCCACGCCGCCAAATGTGTCCGGCTCCCGCGGCTAAGGGAGAGGTTCGGAGCGGGGACACGCTGAGCATCCTCCAGCCCAGCCCGGGGGATTGGTTAAGGAGCGGGGTCGCGGAGGGCAGGCAGCGAGGCTCAGGCAGCGCTTCTGCCTGCTCTGCCTCCCGCCTCCCCCTCTCCCCCAGCCCTCCCCTTCATCCCTGTTGTGTGTGGCAGCTAAACACCGAGGCGAGCGGGAGCGGATGGCGGATTGCACGCACGCCAGGCAGCCTGGGATGCTGGCTTTTCCTTCTGCTGGCTGCAGGCAGGGCTCGGTTTCAGACATGAGTGGAGAGAAACCTAAAAAGAAAGCTTTCTATCTAGTGAGGATGAAGCCACTGAAGGAGCCCACCAGCACCACTAACAACAATGTCTCGTTTGTGATACAATATCACATAGGCAAGGAGATCAAACACATTTGCAGCAACTGCAGTCGCGGGGAGGAAGCCCGTGACGGTGAGTGCTGAGATCCTGTGGGTGTAGGAGCGAGGCAGGGGAGCGCGTGTGCTTGCTTGGGGGGTGCGCGGACATGTGTGCGCTCCCGTCGGAGCCTGGGATGCTCGGCTTGCTCCTCCAGAGATCCCAGGGAAAGAGGAAAAGAAGCGCGGGAGGAATGCGCTGGGCATTGATTCAGCCTGTCGATCAGGGAGATGCCAAAAGGGACAGGTCCCTTCATTTGCCACAGAAGCTTTGTGCTAACAGTTAAGGCACCAACTCTTCTCTTTTTTTCCGTTCCCTTTTCCCCCCAGTTGCTACAGAAATTGCTGTTTGTATTGATTGTGTTTTGTTCCCATTCCTATGAATTTTAGATCAGGGGATTTTGCCTTGATACATCAACTTTTTCCTTGTCGTGCTGCAATAGAGTTTGTTTGACTCAACTGAGTATCTGGAAGGTCTGGTTTATCAGGAATACCACTAGTGTGATTTTCATCGTGCTGTCAAATGCATGGGGGAAATTGTGTTTTTATTGGAATTAATATAGTGCTCTTCAGACAACTGTTCTCATCCCTTCCCCCTCTCCTTTCGGGACTGAGCAAAACCTCTAGTGGGTATTCAGAGAGTGACGGTGTAATCAATCACAGGTGTTGCTACAGGTAAGTATATGCTTTTTATGTTTCTAGGAATGCAAATATTTGAAGGCAACAATGACAAATTCTTTGGATTTTGCCAAAGTCAGCAATTAGGAGAAGCTGAGAACTAGGAAGAGCATACAAGCATTCAAGCAAAAAATAACCTCACAGATGTTACCCCACATTCTTGTTCAATGTTGTATTACTTTGCTTTGCTGTAGGGATTTGCATGTTACTTAGGACTGAAGGCACTCGACCTAGGACTCCCTATTAACTGATGTGGTAGACAGATCTCATTTTCTGAAGGTCAGGGAAAGACTTTTTTTGGTGATAAATGTGAATATGAAATTGTTATCATTTTCTGAGCTGAGGTTCTTAGTTGTTGTTGGCACTTCATTTTTCAGCTTTTGTCATTAAGGTTAGTAATTACTATTAATAATAATAATATTTTAGTTAACCAACTCTGCTTTCATTTGCTCTGTGCAAAAGAATAAAATATTATTTGGGATCTCATGGTTCTTTGTCAACCACAGGACTGCAGTTTAACAAAGTAACCATGGTTTTGCTAATGTCTCTTCAGAATTAGCATCCTGCTAGTGTGATTATAGTTCCCTTTGATTAAAAAGCAGCTAAAGCTGAACAGAATTGCTTTTGGTGAAAAGGGAGAAGATAGCCTGAGAAACCTGGAAACCCCCAGTGGGTTAAGCACCCTTTCTGCTTATGCCACTACAGCTGAGGGAAGAATCTGATGAATGCTATGTAAATTGTTGAGTGTTTCCTTTCCTGTTATGTCCTGCTAGTGACAGCAAGACCCACAGATATTAAATGAAAGGCTATGTCCAGCAGTAGTAGTTACTTTACACTATTAGTGTAGTTTATGTATCCTTAAAAGCAAATGAAGCCATTTATAAAAATGTACTTTCCTAGATTAATTGAATTGACCTAAAACTCGATTGCATCAACATCTTTTGCTGGCGTTTTTTTGGAACCTTGTACTTGAAATCTTAGCACAGTAAGAAGCAGCACAGTAAGGCTTTCCTCCCTTTTAAGGCACATGTGTATGCATGGATGTGTATGAATGTGTAACTCCAGTTACTTGCACCTCTTAGCAGACTAATAGGTTTGTATTTAAGGAGTTTTCTTCCTTTTCTATGTTTGGTTATTTAGCTTCAAACCATTAGATACTCCGAGGGCAGGGTATGCCTCTTGGCAGGAGATAATCTAGTAACCCTAGAGAGGCAAAGAATAGAGCAGAGAGGCTCCCAGCCACCAGGCTTCTAGAGCATGTCATCCGTCTGTTTTTGCCCCCTCTTTCTGTGGGGTAGGATTTAATTCTGCCTCATGAAAATTACTTTTAAGATCATAATTTAAAAAGTATCTAATACCAGCACAGCCTTAATCTTTTCTTTCCCACCAGCATGCACAGCTGTGAGTTTCTTTCAGAAAGTAAAGAAACTAGTCCCAGCTGTGCTGCCTAGGCACACTCACTGATTTGACTCTGACACATTTTTCAGCACTGAAAAATGCCAGGGTTTTTTTTCTGGTGCATACCTATTCTAGACCTTTTGGTGTTTGAAGGGAAAGAATGATATAGTGAACTGAAATTACGTGGTGATCATATCAGACAGATCAGGTAAAAATCTGTGACCACTCAGATACAGATAGATCTGTTGGGCTCTCAAGATGTCCGTGCATCCTCACAGCTGCACAGCCTAAAGAGTACTTAAAAAGGGAACCACTTACTACTTTTTATAAGGGAAATGCACAACACTTTGCAATTTGAGCACATCCACACTTCTATTCAAATTATGCATAGTTTTATGTATGGTCTTGCAGGCCTGTAGCTGCTCTAGTGTACCCAAATATCCTGTGTGGGTCCTGTGACCCGAACAACTATTGTATTTGTTGGAACTGTGTACAAGGACTAGGATTCAGTCCCTACGGCGTAGGCAACTCAGTGGGATACATTGATTTAATGCTGAAATATCCTCAAAATCCAGTTATGAGTCCTGGATTCTAGTCATTGTCTTACTCTGCATTTTCATTGTACTACTACTCTAGGAGAAGGAAAATTTATGCTGAAACTGAGGGAAATCCTTCAAAGACCACCACCTAATCTAGCAAAAGTCATGACTAGGAGAATAGTAAAAGAAGAAGGAAAACCTGGAAGCAGGTACTGAGTCATATAATCTCTTGGAAGGGAGGTCATGTAATTTGGACAGAAGTCAGTGAAGGAATTTGGAAATGCAGATGGGCTCACTGAAGTAAGGGTAAAAGGAGTTGATGTGGATGCAGAATTTTGATGAGATAAAAAACAAGAAGTGAGGAGCTCAAAGAGAACAGGAGGCTACAGTAATAAGATAGACATGGAAGATGCTTTAACCATTGGATGAAAGGAATGGATGTATTTAATGCTAATTTAGTTGCAAAAGAGAGAGGCCTAAAAAAGCACCAATACTGAAAGGTTGGGTGACAGAATAACAGAAAGGGTGTTGAAAATGGAGTAATGAAACTGTATGTGAGTGCAGAATGAGGTGTGTGGCCATGAGGTATTCAGGACAGGATGCCAGAGAGGCAATCAGACATGGTGGACTGAACTGAGAGGGAGAGGTCAAGTGCAGAGAGATACAAGTCACCTCCAGGAATACAAGAGCAATCAGGCCTGAGCTCCAAATGCTGAGGGCTGCGAGAAAGGTGTTGGGAGAAGCAGAATGGTGAATAGTTGCAGAAGTCCCAAGAAAAAACAGACAAAAATTGAGGAGACAACACGAGTTGTTCCAGAAGCATGAAGGGGAATGAAAATACTTTCTGAATGTAAACGGAGGGAAATGACTGATAATCCTGTAGAGCTGAAGGAGCTAGAACTACAAGAGATCAAGGTGCACTGCAATGCTAAACATCTCCTGGTGTGTACAGAGCACTTCTCATTATGCCGATTTTGGTGGTGTCTGGGGGGGCTGTGATAGTGCTGGGTCATAGCAGGTGACATGACTGATGAACGAGAGAACAGTAGTTAGGGAAACAAGTAAAGGAAGAAGAGACTTGGCTGGTTTTTATTTATTTTATATTGAAAACTGACTGCAAATCTCAGTGTCTTACTGAAGTCTGAGCCTGGTCCTGGAACGTGGTTTAGACACAAGTCTGCTTTAGTGTGGCTAGAAAGAGCTTAGAGGCTTCAAAGACACCCAAAAATGACCTAACAGGAAGAGTGAGTGGAACAATTCAAGTGGGATACTTTTGATTTTTATGCAGAGAATCTGACAAGAAAATTTAAGTGGAAAGCAGTTACTTCAGAGTGTGTTGGAAGAGAAGGAATTCACAGAGCAAAGCATTTTTTAATCACTGTCAGATGAGGGTTCTCAGCTCAAGGTTTCTCTGCAGAGTATCTATGGGCAGCTTCAGGCATGTCCATCATGTATCGCTCCATACCCAAGCTCCTTGAATGGAAAATGGAGATAGTGGGATTTCCTTCCAGTTGCCTGCTAGTCTGTAAATAGATTATGAGTCCTTTAATGGAGAGGGGGACGAAAGGACTTCTCTTGCCATTTCCATTCCTAGTGTCAAGGACTGTGGGGCTTGAGGTTTTTAGGGTCTTTAGGTTCAACGGTAGTAGAAGTACAAATAATACTAAGAATGAACATACCCAAAAGATTTCATTCAGAGCTGATATTCAGTCTATTTATTATGTGCTCCTATATTGCATGGTTTTGCTATTTAAGCAGAAATTATTCTAAGATCTTATACATGTATGAAAATCAGCGTGGACTGAGATACTGTTGCCATAGGAATTCCGACACTTGTTTTTCTGCCAGTGCCCATCTTGTAGAGCTTCCAGATGAATACCTTTTCCAAACAGAAAAGGGGAGGGTTGTGCATGGGGGTTTGTGCATGTGCGTGTGTGTGTGAATGAATGCATGATTCCCACCTGGAACCGAAGACTTGCTTCTTTTAAATGGGAACTTGGAGAACATTTACTTTAGCATCACTTAAGAGATTGTCTCTGAGGTGATTGTATTGCTTCCCACAAAAGTAATTACTAAATTAAATAGTTATCTTCTAGACAAACTGTATGCACTGCAAGAGCTGTGTATAGAAATAAGGTTTACTTCACTAATTCTCACATTATTTCAACTGCTGTTCCATTACCATCTGCAGAGTGAGCACAGTATGTTGCTATAGGCATTGCAGTCTTCTACGATAGTACCTGTCAAAAATTGTAAAATATTTTGGAGTGAAAAAATTAGACTACATAGAATGGAAAAGAAGGTAAAAAACCAGTGTACCTGGTCTTGTTGTGAAGTGTGGGAAGCTGAAAAACATGCTTGAGGTTTGAACAGCTGATACAATTATGCAATGTGTGTCTTTAGTCCCTAAGGGATAGTTACCGTAAAGAAAGAGGCAGAGGGGGAAAGGCATGAGCTTTCCTTGCAGAGTGAAATATGTCTCCTTTGCAGAACAGATCACAGAACGAAATTGGTTTATTTTTGTCAGTTGAACTCTGTACTATTTGATTTGGGTGCTGTGCTAGAGAAAGTTGATGAGATCAAGCAAAGATGCTCCACATCCTAACAGCTTGCTGGTGAGCTGCATGGCCCACTTTGCTTCCACCAGCATCACTTTCTGCTCTGGAAGATACAAGCCCTTGGTGTTTTGTAGGCTGAGAATAAATGTGCCTTATAGGGGGAAGGTGTGATGCCTAGTCATGGTAACTTCCAGACAGCAAAATCCCAAGGCAGCCAAGACATGATCCTTTAGCGTTCTTTTACCAAGGAGTGAAGCAG
>VZTN01035626.1:0-12038 GCA_013400515.1 Erpornis zantholeuca | reverse complement strand
AAACCCAAACCAAAAAAATAATAGTGCCAGATTTTCTGAAATACTCAGGGGGAAGTGGTGTTTTCTGAAGCTAAAGAAATTGAGGTTGTTCAATTTCTTGGAGAAGAGAAGGCTCTGAAGAGACCACATTCCAGTATTTAAGTATTTAAAGGGGGCTTATAAGAAATATGGGGCTAAACTTTTTAGTAGGGTCTGTTGCAATAGGACATGGGGTAATGGCTTTAAACTAAAAGACTGTAAATGTAGACTAGATGTAAAGAAGAAATTATTTTATAGTGAGGGGAGCAAGGTACTGGAATAGGTTGCCTGGAGAGATGGTAGATTCCTCATCCCTGGAATTATCCGAGGTCAGGTTTGAGAAGACTCTGAGCAACCTGATCTGGCTGAAGATATGCCTGCTGATTGCAAGGGGCTACCTATATGACCAACTTGAACTTTTCTATGTATTTTCTTTTCTAGATAATGTACTCATCCTGCATCAATTCTAATTAGATATTAAAAACTAATAACCTGATCAACAATTTGTTCATATTGTCTGTGGAAAATTTTTAATATGGTATTTTTCAGGTGTTTGCAGAGATTTTGTTGCAGCAGTATTTGAGGACTTTACATTCTTTAGAATATGTCTTTCCACTTTCTGGAAAGATAGAATGGCATTAGTGGAGAACCATGTTTTCTTTCCAGTTACCTGTATGTGAGACTTCCATGGACTGTGTCACAGCTCATTTCTTGTCCCTTCATGCACCCAAGAAAAAGGAAGAAGGGTGGGTCAGAATGAGTGGTGTGAGTTCACTTCTCACCCTAATATTGAGCTGGGGTAACTCCATGGGAGTTGGGATAATTCCATGTACTCCATGGGAACATGGGATAATTTTGTATGTTTACACAGTGAAAACTCCCCTTTTCTTCCTAGGTTCTCAGCAGCATGTCATACTTGCATGTTCCTTCCCTTTGTTACCCCTAAATGAAATTTTAACTGATTTTCAATATTCCACCCTTTTAGTGACCAGTAGGTTTTCTATTAAGGTTAGATTTCTGTTACGCTAACTAACTAACTAACTAACTAAATAAATAAATAGATAAATAAATAAAGAAATAAATAAAGCTTGGATCTCTGCCTGGCTATGGAACACAGACACAGAAAGTAATGGATGAGTCTATTTCTTGTAGAACTCTGATACCCTGTTAACATTGGATACATCTTTGCTTTACATTTCTGCTTTATCAGTCTCTGCCCCTCTTTCTATAGCACCCATGTCTTTTCCGCATTTTTACTCTTTCTTTTATTGTTCTGTACCTCTCTGGTAATTAGATTCCTTTTCAAATATTACAAATGTTTGCTGTGATTGTCCAGATCAATATTCTTATTTAATTTTATATGAATTTAAAATAAAACATTACATAAACTTATAAATAAAAATCTCTCCAGTATTTTGTGAATGAACACCATGTGTCTATACAGATTATTCAGAATGTTTTAATTATTTCTGTATGCTGGCACGAGGCTCTTCTGTCAGATAAATATCCTTTGTGAGTTCCCTCATATGCTCCCTCTGTATTTCCTTCATCCCCACTTTTTTCTTCCTGCTCCTTCATTCACCCTTCTAACAACTACAAAAGAGAAGCTGCTGTTTTCAGCTCTTCCCTTTTTAATAGTAATACAACTCCTGCTTCTACTGCTGCTTTTTTGAAGTTCCATCAAACCTCTGAGGAATGACCTGTCAGCAGTAGAAAGTCAACTTGAGGCTAGTACACTCACTAGGTAGAAGAACCACACACTTATAAGGGTTAATGTTCCCAACATTTTCAGATTCTGGCAATATATGCACATTAGCAGTGGTTTCATAATTATGGTTACAATAAGCTTCACACATTCACAAAGGAAAAACCTCTCTAGTTGCCAAAGTAATTTTTTTAAGTAGGAAGAATATCACAGTGATCTGCTTCTTTTATATGTACTTTACTGGAAAATAGTTACACACTTTGATTAGTTTGGTTGTTTTTTTTTTTTAATCCACTGTCAGATTACACATTTTACAAACACACCTGTTTTTACCAGGTGGTGGTGAGGTTACATCTGTTTCTCTGGCAGGTAATTAGTAAACATTTAATTACAGGGAGAAATCTCAGACAAGATGCTACTGATATAAAAATGAATTTGAATCAGAAAGTAAGCATAAGAAGGATATTAAAGTCAAAATCATAAGGATAACATAAAAGGATTAAAAGTTGCATCTGTCTTTACCTAGTACATTAGCCAGTGCAGAACAAAAGAGATCTGTTCCTTCTTCACCCTTTCACGTCCATGTGCCTTAAAATAAAGAGAACACTTTAAAGTATCAGTGCATTATTTTAATAACTTTTAGCAGTTAGTGCAATTATACATATGCTAGTATAAATGAGGCAAATAAAATACATATAAAAAATACAGAAAATAAGTCTGCTATTGGCTAACCAATAGGCAGAATATGAGAATCATTACATGTGCTAGGCATGTCACTTTACTAAATCATACCATACAGTTGTCAAAAATAATTTTCCTATTTGATGCTTTTATTAGCAAGAATTTTATCAATGATTAGTTGAAATTAACAAGTACTGAGGACTTGTTGAAGCTACCAGAAATAGATTTTCTGTTAAAAACATGGGGAAACAGATAGGATATCATAGAATACTATGTGCGATTTATAGAAAATTACTATATGTCCATCTGTTTTAATAGAAAGAAAAATGTACTTACATTCTTAATAATGATGTTTTCCGTAACTATTTCAGTATGGATTTAAGGAACATCTGAATGGTAACAGTAAATGGACTAAAACTGTCTGGAATTTTTGCAGTTACCTTATGTTTATGTTGTTGATAGAATGTGACAATGATATTTGTGCCAATAAAGATTAGCCATAATTTGAGAACATTTATTTGTTGAATACAGAATGCCTTCATTAAATTTCTTTCCTATTCCTCAATTATTTTTTTTTTTGCATGATTAAATTTGATCAACATGTCAAAGGAAATTGTGATATTTAGCCACAAAGCGAAATAAATTGTTAGTGATCATAAAAACCTGATACAGTTGTAAAGTTTTACTTCATCATTTTCACTTTTAACAGAGTCAGCATAATGCTGTTCACAATCCCTTCAAGGGGAGAGTGTTTAGCTTCTACTATATATGGTAGCCTATAACTACTGACAATTGGATTTCAGATATCACAGCCCATGTTTATAGCATTTCTTAAGGACAAACAGCTCCCTTTTCATAAGTTGTGCTCATAAATTATTTCCTCTTCTCTCAGAAGCTCTGCTCCCCAAATCTACCCATATTCTACTTACCCTTTTGAAACTAAATATGGGCATTTCAGGCATTTCAGTTGTATCTATTTGTCTTTTATTTCAGCTGGCATTCTCAAGCAGAGCATTTCACTGTATCTTTCCTCTGTTTCAGAATATATTTTCTTTCTTTATAAAGCTTATCCCTTATTTTACTGGTACTTCAAATATGGCTTTTAGATAGGCCATCTTAAGCCCAGTGGCCACTTGCTTCTCATCATACTGATGTACAAAAATAACCTTCCACCTAGCAGTTTTCTGTGAAAGGATGATTGCTGAAATCTGGTTTCTTTAGCCTGAACCCCTCACATAATCTCTGCCAAGGTCCAAATAATTTACCCCTACTATCCAACAAGATATTTTACTCAGATATTTCCTGATCTCTGTCTGTTCACAGAACCTGTCTGTTTTGCTTAAGACTTGGGCTTTTCCTATGAAGGTAACTTCCATCATGTATACTAGGTAGCATGTGCTCTTTCACATTGCCAGAACAAAATTCTCTGCCTCCTCGTGTTCACTGTAGAAAGATTTAAAGGATTGTCCTTTCAAAGGATTTCATACCACCTAGAAAATAATATGAAGAATGCTGTTAGTCACCTCTAAGTGTGACTTAAAAGCGCTCCCTAGACTGAAGTTCAACAGCAGCAACACTCACTGAGGTTTTAAGAAGTAATGCTGCCTTTGGGAGAGCTGTCCCAGATTTTTTACTTTACTGGTAATAATGAGGACCTTCTTCCTAGTTTCCACTAGGAAAGAATGTGAATACTACTATGTGAATAGACAGAATCACTGGGAGAAGAGAAACAAACTGTTCCGCTGTAACTTCACTTTTTCAAAACATGTTATATACATTCACAACCCTCCCCCACTTCATTCTCTCTGAATCAATGTGACTTACAGATCTACTTACTGGTAGAAATTGGAAATGCCAGGAACAGCATGTGCAGGGAGGGGAGAAGATAAGGAAACAAATAATGCAATATGTGCATAAATCAGTTATGCTAGGGTTAAAAAGCAGTGAAATAGTGCAGTATATTTTGAAAGAGAATTATCAGACTATTGTAGAAGGAAATTGTAAAAGCAAAAGGCATGAAATCCAGTCAAATTAAAATAGCTTTGGAGTTAATTAGGTATTCAGAATACAAAATATGTCTAAGCATAAAAGACTTCAGTAGGTCATCAGGATTTGTAACAGACTGAAGAAATGCAACGTTGACTAGAAAGCTGCTCTCAAGGAGGGAGTTTACATTGTGAACTGCTTCTGAACTATACAAAAGGAAATGATCGGGCAGTTGCAAGCACAGTTGTCTATCTCCTAAAAGATCAGTTTGCCTTTTGTTTTGTCCTCCAAAATAAAGTTGATAATTTCATCTTTACAAATAATAGGTTTTCTAAGTCCCAAGTACACCCTCATTCTTATAAAAGGATGTTCTGACCAGTGGCCCCCTCCAACAGGTCCAAGCCTGGGAGCTCCTACCCAGCAGCTGAAACCCAGCCCAGATCCCAGCACTTCTGACCCACTTCAGGGGACTCCTACTCATGGTTCATGGACAGACTCAGTCAAGACTCACACACCCAAACCCAGGCACTCCACACATGAGGGTTCCCCAAATGCTAGGATAAGATTTCTGCGTCTCTGATACCCATGCCAGCACCCAGGGCCTCCTACTCAGACGCAGTAGGACGTCTAACAACATATGCAGTAAATTCAACTTGTGACCCAGTTACTGAGTCTTTTTTATTTCAGTTAAATACAGTAAAAAACAGCAAAAGAAACAGATTAATGTTTTAACAATTTGTCTTAAAGAGGAATAAAAATTGTAAACTGGAACTCTCTTACCTTTTATGAAAAGTAAATACAGTTAAATTCAAAGGGAAAATTCTCCCAATGTAATTTGAAACTTTAGATGTCAGTCCTTTTTTGTAGAAGAGCTATGTATCATTCAACACTTAAATATAAATATCTTGCTGTCATTTTTACCATGTATAATATGGTATTTATTGGAAGTGCACTTAAGCATATTTTTTTAATTCATATTTTTAAGAGTTCAAGTAAGAATATGTTTAATGTTTTGTAAATAATTTTCCTTCTCATCAAGTCCGAAATATATCAATAATTGGGAAAGGAATTTTTCATACTCTTTAAATCTATTATAAAATATGTTGTCCTATAATTTTTTTTCTATAATTTATTTGAAAAGCTGAATGAATGAGATTTGTTTTTTTTTATTTTCACCTTTGTTGCCTTAATGATACTGCTGGATATAGAAAAAAAGGTCAATGAATGTAAAGATCTCTGTAAGACTGATGCAACTGCAGTGGTATAAAGTAAATTTTGCCTCTTAATTATTTGCTTTTACTCTTAACTGTCATCAGCAACATACAATCTTAAGGAGTCTGATTTTTTTTTTCTCTCAGTCACTCAAGAAGAGTCCTGCATATAGACAGAAGAGTCCTCAATGTCACATAGGCATCATGTCTGGTGATGGTGTTCCAGTAGTGTGAAATAGTTCTGTGAGGTCCTACACTTTCAGAAGAGTGACTATCTCAATTTTTGTTTTCACAGCTGGTGAAAGAAATTTTGGAGAGCAGTTTCTTCACTTGTATCTTGAGGAGGGAAGACCAACGGTTCGGTTTGGCTGTGGAAACTCACAGAACATTCTGACTGTGTCCCTCAACCAATCTGTTAGCAAGGGTATACTCGTCCCTGTCACAATAAGGTAAGAATTTACTGCTGGCTTACACTGAAAGAGTTTTATTCATCTGTATTAAGCAATAAAATGTGGTTTCACTTTCTTTTTTTTTTTTTTGGATGATAAAAAGACATATTGGAAAGCAGATTTGGAAATTTTTTTCATAAGATAGTCTCCTTGATTGAAAAAGCATTTTAGTTCACACGGATTACTTCAGTCCTTTGGAAAATTTATGAACCATTCAAAGTCCTGATACATTTACAGAGACAGATTAAGTCAGTTTGAGAAGGTAAAGCGTTTAAACATAATTTTGGAGGTTAAAAATTGGGGGCTCATATTTTATGCTTCTTAATTAACACATTGAATATTTGTCATCAGAATTTTAGTGCTAAATGTAAGACTAATTTATTGTTTAAGATAAAAAATTAAAAATGGGCATGCTGACATCTCACAATGCAGGGTGGACTTGGTGATTTTAAAAGTCTTATCCAAACAACTATGATTCTAAAAGTTGTCATATCTACATTTGCCATTGTAGTATCAGCATTATACAAGAGTGGCTGATCACTACTGTCATTTTTCAGCTTTTACAAACAATAGTTCTCAGAATGGTTCATTTATCATTTTGAGAAGGGTTTTGGGATCATGCTTTGGTAATGAATTAACTCTTTTCCAGTCATGGAATTCCATATGTGCAAGCTAGTTAAGAAGTAAAAGATAATATAGTTTTTTGTTATATCAGTAATGTTAAATAATGGTAAAGTAACCTTTACTTCAGAAACATTTTAGAAATAATTCCGACACCCATACAAAATATCAAATTACTATGATTAAGATTTTTTTTCCATAGTTTAAATATTAGAGATAATTCCTGCACCTGAATGTAAACGTTTGTGGTGTAAGGGAATTATTAAAATTAAGGAAGTTTTATCTAGGACTACTTTTTCTGTTAGAGGATGGTGTGTGAAGAAGACTGCTGCAAAAGTTACCGTGAAACATGCATGTTAGACTTCTCAAAATTGCCTTTCACTACCAAAAAATAAAATCAAAGCATAATCTGAAAATTTTTTCTGCTTTGCTTCTGAGCTGTTTCTCTGTGATGTAAAGGTTGATAAATTCTAAAATGACAGAGGTTTGATGATCTCAGTATATAGAGTAGATTGATATGGGGAGAAGAGATTGTTCAGCATTTTTTTGTTAGATTGTGTGCTTAATCCATAAGCTTTACTACTTCTTTTAGAAACCAAGTTGTTAGAATATAAATCCTTTTTTCAATATATGGAAGCTAACAGGAGCTGCCATTTAAGAAACTGTTTCATTTCCATCTTATATTTCTTCTCAGCCACAGGTCTCTACATTACTCTTTTTCTCCATTTAAAACACGGATTCCTTTCCTTTTATGCTTAGTACTAACATCTAGTATTAATGAAACAAAGTCACATAGCATACACTCAAATCTTATTAGCTGACAGCATATTTATTTTAGGATTTTTGTACAGACTGTAAAAGTATATAAAATTTACAAAGGAAATTATATCTCTTCCACTCCTTTTCATCTAGCAGATAAAGATTTCTTTTCTCAGAAAACTTCTTGATAGAGTTATACAGCTCAATACTAATAAACTTTCCTGGTTTTTTTTAATCCCAGAGACTACTCTTGAGTGAGACATTGGTCAGATAATTGTCTGCACTGCATCAGCTGTGGTAGCATTGTCTCTGCTTCATATGCTTAAGCCATTAAAATGCTGTACAGGTTTCAAAGCCTAATAATATCTCAACAACAAATGCTGCTAAATGGCAATTAAAAAACTGACTTTCGTTATAGAGTTCAAGTTTACACTGAAAAATTTATTTCCCTCTTTTTCTACCTTAAAATTAACTTCTCTGTATTTATGGCCTCATTCTCCTTGTTGTTACACTAAAAAATAATGTCAGTTCAATTTAGACATTTCCTTTGTTTACTGGAATTTTATACTGCTATCTTTGAAACTGTGGCATACTAAATAACTTGCAAGGTGTGATTGTAGACTGTGACTGGCAGGGATTTACATGAAATTGAGTTTATGGGCTTGGCCTTCAAAATGACTTGTGATTATTCTTGTAAGTCCTTCTAAAATGTAGAGAGAGCAGTATATCCTTCACTAAGCAGCAATAAAATTGTAATCCTTCAGCAATCATCCTTAACCTCTGTCAAAGGAAAAAGCAAACTTGACAAGGCATTTGTAGCCTCCCAAGATCTTGTATCGTAAGATATAAAATATGAATCCATGACAAAACTGTTGATTTGTGTTCTCAGTGGCTGTTGGAGATAGATAATTCTATCTGTCTGCTTTACCTGCAAAATAAATGTGTGGGGTTTTTTCCATATAATGCAGGAAAAGAGTCAAAGAGTAGAATGAATGACCATTTTTTGTTGCCTGCAAAATAAACGTGTGGGATTTTTTCTCTAGAATGCAGGAAAAGATTCAGAGAGTAGAATAAATTACTATTTTTTGTTACTGTTTCAAAGCCTCCAACTGGGGAATAGATTTGTTATATTTGACTTTGAATAAGTTCTGAAGATCATATTTGACAGTTATTCCAGTTTTGGATGCAGCTATGACTCCAGTTGTTAAACAGCACAATTAACACATCCAATAACATCTATAGGAGCAGATTTTCTCCTCTCAAACTTTTTAAATCTACACGTGCTGGAAACTAATACATTCCCATAGTTACGTACTATCGCTTTCTTTTAACTGTATGATTAGTTTCCTTAGACATGGCCATTTTCTCAAACCTGATGAAGATTAAATGTGTTTTAAATGTTCAGTCATTGTCTTTATGGTCCTTGTGGAATGACAGCTTTATAGAAGAAAGTCAATAAAGCTCTGATTGCTTACATTTTTTGCCTTTCCTAAAGAAAATAGAAACCTGTTTTAATGCAGTTTCATTTGTTGTTTCCATTTCTGTTTATTTTAGGATGATTTGATTACTGGTTTGAAAATGGGCATTCATTTGAGTTTAATTTTTTGTGATTTCATAATTGAGATTGTATTGGTTTTTCCAGTTAAAGTTTTGAGCACATACTTGAGATGTAGTTTGGATTGTTTTTATGGATTTGTTCTTTAAAGTTATTCAAAGAACATTAATTCAAACACATTTCATTCCATGAGTGGGTTCTAAAGTGCATTTGCCTGTTGTAAAATTTGCTCTGCTTTTTGGTTTAAGTGATATGGCTGTCATGGGGGCAAATGATGTTTCTTCAGTTCAGTGGCTGAAGGCAGGTAAATTTAACAAGAAAGAGAGATTGAGATAATCAAGTCATCAAAAGGTGGATTTTAGATTTTAGAATATGAGTGATGATATTTTTTAGACATCTTAGACTTTTTGTCTCTGAATGACATTTTCATCTGTTTTATACAGTGATGTGGTATAGCAGGTCCTTTTCTATTTGGAAGATTACAAGCAAGCATTAATTAAAATCTTCCCTGTATGTGACAGCATCACTCTTTTCCACCTTATTTACCTGCAGAACAGTCAGAATTTTTCTCTGGAATTTAATGTTCATAGTGCCCCTCCCCACTGAGCTATATCATCGTATTACGTACATTTACATTTCATGTATCTTCCAAGTGAACATATTGAAAGCAGTTGTTTCCAGTTTCCTGTCACGCTTTAATTAGTAGTATGGATGTGAGCATTTACTCATGGCTGAGAAGGGCACCTTTAGCTGTCCTTAAAAGTGTTTATTTGTTAAATACATGATCCAGTTAATTTGGCCAACTCTCACCTAGACCAAGCAGTGGTACAGAAGCTGCTGAAGTTTATTTGGTCTTCCAGCTTCAAAAGCAGATGGCACATTCTGAACTGTGAAAGTCCTCAACATGTTTTTCTACCTTCACATGGAAACTCTGGCAAGATGTAATGTATTAAGTACTAGCTGCAGGATTATATTATCAGTGTCCATAATTTTACTTACACTTCTACTTCCTTTCTTTCCACAGAGGAGGAAAATCATTGCTTGAAGAATTCTCCAAAGTTTTTTCTTGCATGTGGGTTCTGAAAAGGTGTTTCTAAAAAGGATATATAAATCACTATTGATAAAATATGTTGACTCATTTTGAGTCATAGCATTTACCTATTTCATTTCATTATTTCAGAGATATATAGGTTTTCATAATAGTGCATAAATTTAAGTAATTTTTATTATTATTTACAGGTGCTGGATATTCTGCATAGTGTGAAAGTATTACTTAAAATTACATTAAATCAGTAAACAAAAAAAAACCAAACCCTAATTTTCTGATGTTTTGCAATTGCTTCCAACATTACAAGTTACCTAGGAATATAGTATTTTTTTTTTCATTATTATTTGGAAACATCTGAGCAGCAGGTTTTGTACCTCAGCAGGTACATAGTGCAGCCTAAGTTTCATACGTGCAATACTGAGTTCCAACATAATCAATTATGTGATGAATGAGAAATGGAAAAGTGTTTTGGTAAATGACTTGAGACAACTCCATGCAACATCACTGTCACCACACCTCATCTTTTCAAAATTGTTTAAAGATTAATAATGAAAGCAGTCCAGGATGGATTTAGGGATTTTTATTTTATTATATGAATTTATAAAATTGTTAAGGAAAACACATTTAGATGTGGTTTTAAAAATGAATATTTTACATACTCTATGTCTTAATTTTGAATTTTAAGTTAGCATGTATATGAATTATACCCATGTAGATGTTTTGTTGCATTGAACTGGAAATACTCTAGGTTATTAATTATGTTTAATAAATTTTGAAGAAATTTTGGGATTACTTTTAGAAGGGCATATATACAGCTACATGCATTTATGTTTACTGCACTGTTTATAGCAATTGAAAATTTCATAAAATCATCATATTTGCCACTATAAGGTAGTGTATGCCTAACTAATGTTTGTTCTCTGAAAGCCTTAATTTTAGTTTCATCAATCCAGCTGTTACAGTTTTACACCAGTAAATCACTACATCTGTTACTCAGCCTTAAAAATAGTCCCATGGGAGATGCATCAAGCTAATGAATACAAATTCTTGTATATGAAATTAAAATTTAAAACAAAAATTTGTATATTGCAATCAGTTAGTTAAATCATTCCATGCTGCATGCTATCTGGAATAACTCAAATAAGAAAATGGATTCTCATAAAGAATATAGAAAGGATTACCTTTCGTGTTTGTTTCAATTTCAGCTTTTTTGTACGAACAGAACTTTCAGTGTGTTTAGAAACATAAGCCACTCTCTGAAACCTTTTTTTGCTTTCATTCATCAGCAGTTTGCAATATTTCATCAGTGATCTGTCAAAGCCAACAAACCAACTGCTATGGCTGTTCAAGCTCATTAGCTACTGGCTCAAAGAGCAGATGTTTGAATTCCTGTACCCTTCATGCTCTGGTTTTACACTAGATTTCCTTACATTAACTGACCTTACAGGAATGGCTCAAGAGCACAGAAAGACAGAATCAAATGATTCTTTAGGCTAGAAAGGATCACTTGAGGTCCTTCAAACCTTCCTGCCCAAGCCATGTGTCCTGGTTTCAGCTGGGATAGAGTTTTCTTCTCAGTCACTGGTATAGTGCTGTGTTTTGCATTCAGTACGAGGGTAAGGTTGATAACACATTAATTAATGCTTTGGTTGTTGCTAAATCATGTTTATCCTAAGTCAAGGGCTTGATTTTTGTGTCTCATATTCTGTCTGTAAGGAGGCACACAAAAAAAATATCATTAACTGATTTTGGGTGTTTTATTGCAAAGTGGCTCACCACAGACCATTTCATTGTATATGGCATCCTAATATTTTCATCTTCCAATTCATAGTGTGTCATTATACATTTATCTCAGATGAAAAGGCTATTTCACAAATAAGTGATATCTGCTGTGTTTTCTTATGCACAATTTACAGGGCTGCATTAAAGACCATTTGAGTTCCTACAAGGATGTGCATTCCAAAAGCTAAAACTACTGACTGAAATCAATGCATTAAAGAAAGTT
>VZTN01035613.1:23520-37316 GCA_013400515.1 Erpornis zantholeuca | reverse complement strand
GCTACAGAAGAGAGAGATCACTGCTGCAATACTGACTGGTCTGTGTGTTTTGCAAGTCAGTGTTAAGTACTTGATCACAAAATTTACCATTTCCTGCAATATTATGTGCTTGGCACATAACATTTTATTTCAAAGGTTTTAGGTTTTGAACTGTAATTTCTAAAAAAGATCTCAGTTATGTATGAAAGACAGCCTTCTTTTTAAAATCTAATGATAAATCTTTAATATCAATATCAATCTTATTGAGATTGATGATAATATTACCAGAAGCATAAAACTTACGTGTTCATTCTACAGTTTCAAACTTCCTTTTTCTCTTTTCTGGATCATAAATCTCATTCGCTCCTGCCTTGTGTGCTGAAGTCACCGAAAATGATACAAAATACTTTTACATTCCCAGTCCAAAACTTGTGGTGCACTGAAAGACAAGAATATAAGACAGAAAAGTTTAAACTTACTTAAGTTTAAGTAGCAATTACTTAAGAAATTAAGTAGCAATTATGATTATAATTTGAGTCCCGTTTCTCACTTTACATTAGATAGAATAAATTCATTTGAATTTGCCATAGGATTAATAATTTGCTCTATCTAGATGTAAAAGAAATCCAGACAGTTGTCAATTTAGATGCCACTTTTCACATAGCATTTAGAATGNCTGGTAAAGCCTGAAGCCACTTCCCCTTGTCCTGTTGCCGGCTGTCTGGGAGAAGAGGCTGACACCTACCCTGCTACAACCTCCTCTCAGGTAGTTATAGGGAGTGATGAGATCCCCCCTGCGCCCCTTTTTCTCAGGCTAAGCAACCCCAGTTCCTTCATCCATTCCTCACAGGACTTACTCTCTTGATCCTTCACCAGCTTTGTTGCCCTATTAGGTACAATCGTTAGGCACATATGCTATACATCCACACAAACACGCACACAAGCACACTTGCATGTATCCTTAAAAACCCCAAAGACCATATGGCTGTATTTGGCTACTACTTAATGTGAAAAATGTATATAAACTATGATGAAAAGCAGAGAAATATTTAAGTTACACCCAAGCAATGCAAACCTGGAATGCTTGAAATTCGTCATTATTCATTGAGGTGGATCTGATAGCTGGATGAAGCAATATTTTCTTTTATTTTCTCAGTTACTTTGATTCAGAGTATGAGGACAAAATGAAAGACTCAATTATTGTTCCTAAAAGTCAAATGCAGAAGCTATGAAAGCTTATATATTCACATCAAATGGTATATAATTTGTGCTTTTATATCCTGACACAGGACAATGACACACACAGTGTCTGGGCTGTTGTGAACAAAGTTGGGTCGTGCAGCCTGTTTGGATTGAAAACTGCTGGTTTACCCTGTTTTCATTTTTACATTTTTTTTTCTGTGTGTGCATGAAGAATTCTTTCTTTTAAAAAATATTATTATTCAAGTGCATGCTGAAATTGAATCATGCTATTCTTACATAATTTTTCATTGGATTGTTGCAACCTATAAAGAAATCCAATTAAATTTCCCTTGCAGGCACATAGCATCATTCAGCATGCCTTTATAAACCTGGCTTGTTGGATTGTATGGCATGTCTATGAATTGAGAGCCACCGGGGCCCTGTCCCATTCCTTGTGCTGTGTGACATGAGGGGGAGAGAGAGCCTGCTAACAGTGTTTCAAAGAGCTGTATTATCACAAAACATAAAGGTTGTGCCATCATTTCTGCTGCCATGGTTTAGAATATGCATGGGAGAATGTATTTGCAGAACAGTTTTTAGCCCTGCATGGTTCACACATTACTCTCTGCATCTGATATTCAACTCCTTTATACTAAGGATGTATGATTCGATGTTTTATTCAATGCTGAAGATGATGTACATATTCTCTGTTGAAGACAAGGTTAGCAAAATACCATTTTTAAAATGGTATTCTGGTTTCCCAAGCTGCACAAATGTAGTGCACTGTTTTCCTATCTGAAGGAAGGTGACTGCAAAGATTCTGGAGTTAGGTTACAAGCAGTGTGACTGCTGCACTATTTGTGTGCTTCGCTTCTGATTTAAACATCACCGAATGATTCCAGAGATCAGCAGGCCCAGTCTGACTGTCTTCAACAGGACGGACAAGGCTTACCTGCATCCATGGACACACATTGTGGAAACATACAGAGCAACCTTGACTCACTCTCAGACTTTGCCTACAGTGGTTGTAATCACTATGTATCTTGCATGTGAAGGACACTCCAGGTTGTACAATAAGACTGCCTTGGTTTAATCAATCTGCTTCTTCTCACTGCTGAGAAAGAAGGGGCAAACTGTGCTCTGTACGCTCCAGGCACTTTCCATATAAGACATTACTTGTTGTGGTAAGGAGCAGAAGTATTTATTTACCCGGTAACTACTGCTGCCTCCTTTCACCTCCTCAGACTTCTGCAACCTGGAGTTGGAAATAAGCTATAAGATGTGGAATGCAAAGATGATAAAGATCAACCACTATATCTTCCTGTTAATGTGGAATTGATTTCTGTGCTATATTTCCTGATGTTTCTCCAATCTACTTTAAATGTTCCCAAGTGCTCTTTTCCCTTGAGAAATTATTGCACTGTCTAATGTTATGATGATGATGGGTGAAGTGTAATCCAGATCTAGTTCAAGAACTGAAACAGAGATGTATGCAAATAGTCTTACTGCCTGGGATTTTCTTCTGATAGTCAATCTAAATTTTTCTTCTTTTAATTTCTTCTCAATATCGCTCTGGTTATACCCCTGTAACTAAGCTAAATAATTAATTGACATTTTCATTTACTTCATTGGGAGCCATTCACACATATCAGAGGACAAATCTTAGCCCTTAATAAAGAAATGAACTATTGTCTCACCAAGCAGATACTGAAAATGCTGGCTTACACCTGCTCACATAAGAAAATTGAGAACTAACTGTTTACAATGATGATTTTTCCCAAGAGTCACCTGTAAGTATAGTATTCTATAAATCCTTTATAAACTCAGTCCAGAAAAATAATGTAAATGAAGTTAGGGTACTCACCCTAAAGCCATATTCATACAATGTTTTTATATTTCTTTGGCATAACATGAGTTTAACATCATTTGTAGAATGGTTAGTGTGGCTGTGGTTTTCATTTTCCGCAAGCATGATACCCAAACATCCTCTTGACTATCTGTTACTTAACTATCTGTTATTATTTTCTAAAATATAAGTCTATTCCTCCTAGCTAAGCCAGGATTGGGCTAAAAAATTCATTTGGAGGAAGTTTTTCACAGTAGATTGATCTTAAAAGGGTACTCATTTGAATCCTTTTTGGTATTGCCCATATCGAATCAATATTATTCAACAAATCATGAGAAGCATTTCTAACAGATAGGGAGTGTACGGAATCAGTGACAAAGATAGAAAAATAGATAAGACAATACAGGGTTGAATTGAGTAATGCATGATGACTGGTAACAAGAAAAAGGAGAGAATGTTTGTCACTTTTTTAAATGGAAAATTTCAGGCAGTCATGTAACCAGAAGTTATTTCAGACTCAAATAGACTATAGTCTGTTTTAGCCACTACACTGTCAGAAAAATGCAAATAGAAACAATCTAGACTCTGTACATAACAACAGAAAGTGTCCTTGAAGATGGTATAGTCATTAAACTGGTCAAATGTCACTGAGAAAGCTGTGTTTATACTTAGTGTACATTTCCATGGGCAGAGGAAAATACTTCCTTGGAAGGAATATAACCAAGGACAAACATGACTCATAGCAGACTTTAATAATGTCTGAGATGAAGGGCTTTCTTTTGTTTTATTCTCAGAGGATGAATTTAATGCAATCCTGGGCTGCTCCCTGACTTGCTGGGCAGTGTGTGGTAGGGAACAAACGCTGTTAGGCACCGAAGGGGAAGCCGTGCATCTCCACCCGCTGAACATGGGTCTGGGGACTTGATCTTCCTCAGACCCTGAATGCACTGTAGCTGACGCAGTTTCACATTAGACTTCCTTTCAAAGATGAGTTCAAACCAAGGGTTTAGGCCCAAACCAGAAGAGGTAACCCAGAGTTTTCTTGGGACAGATTATGTGTAACCCCGCAAAGGACATGGCTTGCCCCTGCTCTTCAGCCTTCATGGCTTTGAGCACCTGATGCTGCAGGCCTCACTTCTGAGTCTGGTGCTAGAGGATATCAGTCTTCCCCTGGAGTACAGGGCCATCAGGAATTAGAGTGATGAGCTATACAAGCAGCAAGAGTAAAAGAAACAACCTAGATGAGAGCGTATGTGTCATGGAAGCTACCAATCTGCTTTGTTTCCTTCTGTTCTTTTTTACTGGGTAAAATTATACCAAGATAAAGCAACACAGGATTAAGGCTTGCACTTTAATTTGCCAGCAGCATAGGACAGTAGCTTCTGAAATTTGGGATTTAAATATTCAGCTTTTCCCAGTGTCTAACACAATGGTTGGACGCCCCTTAGGAGTTAATAAATTTTCCTTTTTAACTTTCCAGGTCCGACAGGCAAGCCACATCTCTTGTAGCTTGGATAACCACCAGAGGTCAGCAAACCACATTCCAGAGACTACCGAAGTGGTGAGATAAATTACCAGGTTTGGAGCCACGTGTTTTGTTTTGAGTATTCAAAGGGCTGTGGTGGGCCCCAGTCGGAGTTTTGAATAGGTGATGGCATTGCTGGTGCCAAAGAGCTTGTTCTGTGTCCCAAGAGCTCGTTCTGTGTCCCTCAGCCCTGCTGCAAGGGTAGAAACACCGTGCTTTATCCTGCTTTGCACAGGGTCCCACAGGCCATGTCCTTGGAAACAGGCTGAACTGCATAGAAGTAGTCCAAACCAGGAATATTCAAATATAGCAATATCGCTCCATTTTTCTCCAATTCCAAGGGAAAGGAGGTTTCCAAGCTTGCTAAACTGCCCTTCATCCTGGCCCACGATGAAGCAGTGTCCCAGCAGAACTTGAGAGCCCACAGTGTTGAATAGGCGGGAAAGAAGAAGGAAAGATAAAAAATTTCTTCCACTTCCCCCATTCCCAGAGTGAGAATCTTAGAAGCAAGAATTACATGAGGTTAGATGTGAGAACTGTCTCATCACTGGTTCCTGGCTTAGATTTTGCCTGTTTTTTTATCTGCCAATTGGCCCTGTGGGGAGTGCTGATTAAAGGCGCATCTATGTCCGGGGCATATAAATATTCTTTTCCATTGCTAGAAACTGGGCTGGGAGTCAGCTGTAAGTGTATCTTAAAAAACATACATGGGTGAATTGAACAGAATAAACATCTATCTGAATGGATGCCTTTTTGACTCTGTAGAAAGATTTAGAGGTAATATGTAGCAGTTAAAAGATACAGGAGGCTGGAAAAGAAGAAAGAAGAAGGGGGGCAGCAAGGCTGGGAGAATTTCTCTGAAATGTGCTCTGCATAATCTAAAAGAAAAATGTGTGTAATTTGGACCCCAACTGCAGGCCAAAGCGACAGCATCTAATAGGGGAAACATGATTTAGAGGTCAGTTTATAAACTAAACAAATTTACTGAGTTTCATAAATGAATCTCATGGCAAGATCCAAAATTTTTTAAAAGGTGGATAAAAAATATTGTATGTTAAGGAGGGAAATCAAGATGGTTTTTAAGCTGATGTCTTTAGAAATATATGTATATAGACTTTTTTATAGCTTTTGGCATATAAAATAAGTCATTATTCTAAATAGAAAAATATTGATGATGTCATAGGAGCCATTGCCGGACACATCAAGCTGATCTGATGAACTGGGAAATCAATAGATATTTTCCAAACGAGATGGCATTTCTTTTAATTGGTTGTGTGAACGCAATATACTGCAGAGGGCAAACATTTAAAGTTAATTTTCATTTGGCTTGGATTTCTCTGTGTGTTGTTCTATTATTTCTTTATGTAGAATTTTTTGGGTTTATTTTGTTTTAAGACTTGTTTTTTCTATTGGTTTACATATAAATTCCTTATTATAATAGATGAAATAGCACCTATGTATTGTAGACACTCAGATAGTACAGCTTGGGGAGCTATTTGAATATCTACCAAGATTAGAAAGTATTGAAGATTTTACCCAATAATTCCCACTCCTTTAGGCCAATTGAAATTTTTTGACTCAAATAAGTCTTTTAATTTCACCCCCCTCACATAAGCAGTTGTCCTTATGTCCCATAGCAAGTGAAGATCAGAATTTGAAACAGAAATCCCAGCTGCTTGGACTTTAAACTAATTGCCAGGCTGTACTAGTGGCGCACATCATAGATCAATACACTAACATAAAATTCAAGTGTTATTAAGTAATATTGCATGCCCTCCAGAGCCCCTCAGACACAGAATTTTCCAAGGGCATATGATAATGAAACCTTTGTAAAAAACCACTGTTGATCAGTAAAGGATGCTGGGCAGGGACCTCATTTGTACAAAGTATTTTAGCTTTATGGTTTTGCGTGTCAGATTGTTAGTAAAAGAATTTGACAAATATTTGTTCATTCTTGAGGCAGCTAACATTTTTGGTGCTGCTGGTCTTTCATCAACTTCACCTTTCTCCTCCTGAAGAGGGGAAGAAACAGAGTTGGCATTAATCAGCAGTGGTAAGGTAGATGCAAATATATAGTATATTGTCCTTTTTGATATTTTTTTGTTTAGTTTTAAAATAAATTTTTATATCGATTTTGTTAATAAAAAATTCCTTTTGTTACAGGAAGGTGTTCAATTTATTTCCACAACTGCAATGGCAGAGCAATTTTGCTGCTGCAGCTGAAATGCTGCTAATTCTTGCAGGTGCTTCAGACTTCATATCTTGACTTATGAAACCTCGTTGTTTATTATATTGCTAGGGAAAATGGCAGCTACAGTTATTTGGTGTGGTTTTGTTATGAAGTTTTCTAATTCTGTGAAATGTGAGCATTGTGATTTCACTGGGCTAATTCTGCTCAGGTGCTAAACACTAATTTTATATTTACTTGCCATAAATTTAGTACATTTAGCCCCAAATTTTGCTGCCCACCTTCTTGCTGTTTTAAGTATTCTCACATAATTTAATTCACAATTTGATTATGGTTTACCTTCCACTTATGGAGAAAGATTAGAGGATTAAAGAAACTCAGTCATTCTGCTTACATCTCTACTCTGTTTGATACTACTGAATATAATAATGTGAGGTACTATTATTTATTTACACGGCAATAGTGGAAGATGCTTTAAGGACATTGCTTTGTTCATGTCCAGGACTGATGCACTTCATCATTTAATTGCATGAAAGCTATAAAATATTTACATCTCTTACAATGTGTGAAATCTCCACCGCAATCAACAACAGAAGTTCACAGAGAAATTTGGCAATACTTTGAGACCAACCAATTACACTTTCTATTAATTAGTTTTTCTAATCAGTTTCATGTTCCTAAACATTCATTCTTTACTCATGCCATGTCTGGAGCTGCTTCCAATATTTCATTAATTTCCTTACTATGGGAATAATATACCTAAGCATTTGTAAAATGCCTTTGACTCCAACATTTAAGTGCTGAGTATGTGCCACTTATTAGGGATAGTGATGGGAAGTCAAATTTTCAGCTTCTGAGCAGATGAGACCAAAAGCAAGATAGATATTTTCATCTTCTTTTAGGGGGATTTAGGAGACCCCTATTGCAACTTTCAGGGAGCTCAGTTCTGTCTGGATAAGGAACATCTTTTCCTGCTGTAAGGACATTAAAAAGTCAATGGCTACAGTCATGGACAAAATTATCAAAACTGTGTTCTAACTTTGCATCTCTAAAATTATACCAATGCACATTTGTGCTCTTAATTTAATGAGCCATCTTAATTTATAGTGAAAATAATTTATGAGCCAACTGATAACATTTCAGACACAAACACCTTGGAGAGCAGATGTGATCCTTGCACTTACACATTTCATACAAATAATTTTCCTGGCTATAACTTGAAAAGCTGGATCCATATTTCATAACAAAGAAGGGGTGTTGGCCTGACCCTGGCAAATACTTGGCCACCTTGATGAGTTCTGATGCCTCCATGTCCCTGTTGGGCAGCATCTGACAGACAACGCCAAGTTTCTTACTCTCGGTATCTTGCAAAGCTTTTATTTCTTCACAAACCATGAAGGTAGGAATTATTTTTCTGAACTTCTGAAAAGAGCAATAGCTGCATTCCTTGCTTATCTCTGTTTATTTTTAATGCACCCTGGCTGCATTTTGCTGGGCATGTTGCTTTGTATGTGAAACAGAGATTTACTATCATATCTTGAATCTTTAACACCACTCCTTTGGAAAGAAACCTATTCTCTTAACTATTCTGAAAATGCAAGCTGTAATTCTTGAGTGACTCTAAGTAAAACTACAGTTTCTTTTTCCACTAGGGAACAGATGAAGAAGGTTATATGGTATGCGGAAAAGGCAAAAATTTCTTGTAGTCAATAATCGCATGGGTGAACAAGTACAGCAACTTCATAAATAGCAGTACTGGTCAATGTCAACAAAAGTTGTTCAGCTTAGTTGAAAATCACAAGCTTAGAGAGATGACTCAAACTCAAACAAACCTTTTCTCCATTGATTTTATGGACTTTGCATTTCTGATGTGATTTCCTAGGTATGGGTATGATGGGTGAACAGTGAGGTGTGAGGGACTATGAAGATCTTGCTGCAACTCAAGGAATGAGGCAATAACCAGAGTGCCAGTTTATGAATCACAGCTCTGTCTCTTGCTCCAAAGAAAAATGGTTTTAGGCACATGTTCTACTGGAATATATCTCTGTCTGCAATCTGCCAGTCAAGAGAGGTATTTCCCTCCCTACCCCTGCTAAACCCCTTCAGTGTAACTGCTTAAAGATGTGCAGGGGACATTGGGGTTACTCGCTGCTTTCCTTTAATTCTTCTTAAATCTGTTTTTCTGCCTGATCAGAAGACTAACTACACAAAACACTCACTACATGAGTTATTTGCCATAGCTTTTCCTTCTCTCTATGTGGGTGATAAAAACCCTTACCATGGAACTACAGTTTAAAGAAAATAATAAATAGATCTCTCAAATTCATCAGGGAATGATCATTCATCCAAGAGTTAGGGATTTCTTAGCTCTGACAATAAACTATTCATCAAAATACTTGCAAATCGTGGGAAATTCAGGTCTACAATTAACTGTGGAATAGCTGTGTCACTTGCTTTTTTGAAATAATTTGGGAGTCGCTTTTAATACATTTTAGCCACTATGACTTTATAGCTTGAGCAACCATTAAAGAAATCCCATTCAAAGCTGAATTGCAGCAGCATGCAATGGGTCATCATCAGCATGCTTGTCCAACCTCCTCTTCCTCAGGATTTACACTTCCTCAAGTAGAAAGTGTTCTTAAATTCATGCAGTCCTGCTGCCTGAAGCCCTGGACCCCAGCTGTGCCGGGAATCAAACAGCAATCTTTCATGTGCAACAGGCTGTACATGTGAGGACTTTCATATAATATTGATGAGGTTAAAGGGTCTTCTTGACTGATTTTGAAATTTTTAAATGGAGAAGTAGGATTTAAAAATCTTACTACTGTTTCAAAAGGAGTCTTTCCTTCTTTCCTTCTTTCCTTCTTTCCTTCTTTCTCTCTTCTTCTCTTTCTTCTCACATATTTAATATGTATTCAAGACTATCCTATCAAAAGAATTATTAATTAGACAATCATTTAGATATTGGATCTCATTTCATTTTTTTCTCAAATATTTATGAGACATGCATATTTATGAAAATGCTCATTTTGTAATCTGTAAACCTACTTTAAGAGTTTGCAGCTAGAATTCAGTCTTTCCAGGTTTTTACCAAATCCTATTGCTAAATCTGACCTAAATCTGTTAAATATTGACTCCAGACTTGTCAGACAGAAATGTTATTCCAGTAATAAAACAACTCTACTAAAGATCATTGATATTATAAGTGAGATAACTTCACAATGAATGTATCAGTGTTTATTTTAATGAAACGGATTTCCTGGCACATTGTCAGCTTAATGTTTTATACTCAGAGCAGCCTGGAAAAAAAAGAGATGTTAAAATTAGCCTATAACAGGGCTTGTGATTTTGTTTTTAAGTCTTTGCAACTAGAAGTGTGTAAATGGAACTGCTTTCAATAAAGCACAATAATTTATTCTAGAAATTAGCAAGCCCACGTTCCACCTATAAAATCATTCTCTGTGATGTGCAACTGGCCTTCATTTCAGTGGTCTTGATTTATGGTTAGAGTTTGCTTTATTTTCAAGAGGTAGAGCCTGGGAAGCAGCCGGACAGAGCTATTAAAGCTGTTGTGCACAGCAATTTTTCAGGGGTTTATTAATTCTTGCAGAGAATAAGCCAATGAACTGAGTATTTTTCAATGTGAGAAAACCTTTTGTAAAAGAGTTTCTTGATGAATAGATGCAGACTGAAAACCAAAATATATGGATGTTTGTTGTATGAAGTTACCCATTCTGTTTGCCATATTTTGAGTTGCAAAGACTTATCAAAATGAGGGTTCAGATTTAGCCATCTTGTAATTTCACCTATGTCAGTGGTTTTGGTGCCAGGTTTTCTTTGATGCTTACATTGATGCCTGTTTTTTGTACAGAAGGAAGACCCAGATTGCTACAGACAAGAAAGGTAATCATAATAACTTAATTCCAGAGAGTGGAAAGCACAAGTTCTCTCTAAAGCAGAAATGCTTATATTTTCAGATAAATTAAGATAGAATCTATCTTTTTTGGTTTATAATGTATGAAAGTGAATTCTAATTAAAGCATTTCTAATTAAAAAGTATTTCAGTCAGTAAATCTATTAAAAACAAAATTGTGTGTCAGCTACTCCCAAACTGCAGCATTTGCTTAAAAAATAAGTTGGGCTTTTTTTACTCTCTCTCATACAAGGTTTTCTTATATGCCTTGATTCTGAACATATCAGCTGCTCTTGGGTCAAAGTTTTTGAGAACTTCAAAGAGAATGGATCCAGGCAGTCAGGTTTTGTTTTAGCACAAAAATATTCAAATCACATGTCATCCATCAAATGTGAGCAGCCCTTTTAGGCCACAAGTGAGGTGTCAGGTTCACCTATTTTGAATGCTGAGAGAACTGAAGGGACAAATATCTATGGTTGGTTTGAACAGACTTGTAATGCTGTAGGCCATGCTAGCAGGTCACTCAGATTGCAAAGGTCGTGCAAAAGGTTGAGTCTTCTCTTAAGTTACAATTAAAATTACCAAAGACCACAGATTTGTCAGAACAAGACTCCTAATTCATCTGGTGCAACTGCAAATGTGTACAGAATTCAGAGTAAAAACCCCATATCATAGTGCACTTAATATTTTATTAAAAACTTCCTGTGTTAAATTGTAAAAGATGGGTGAATGACTCGCTTCTCCAATAGCCAAAGCGCACTTTTAATGAGATTTGTTTTCACTTCCGTGCTGAAAGACATTCAGACTATGCACCAGGTTCAAACCAGAGAGATATGAAATGGGCTCAGCTTTTACTGCTGAGGAGAGTATTTTGTGGCACTCTTTGGGTTATGGCACCATATTTCAATGGGAGACGGGCATGGCTGTGAACAGCAGTGATCTGTCCTACCTGAGCAAGTCAACGTGGCAGACAGGGTGCTATCCTACACTTGACAGTCACACCTCCACCTTTGTGGGTGCTGCAGAAGCAGGTGAAGAGATCTGAAACCACTGGAATTATTATTGTGTTTATGAGAAATCACTGCAAATGGTAGGCTGAATAAATAATTTATATGAACAGCCTTTCTTCTCAAGCACTGGTTATGCAAAGTGCTCAGCAGGCTGGATTTTACAAGCCTCCTAAATGTTGTGCTTTAGCCTGTATGTAGCTATGTGGTCCTCTCTGAAGAGTTCAAGGCATTTGCCAGCCAGGATTGCAGCCAATGGAACAGCTCCGAGAAAGAAAAAGACATGAATTGAGCTCTGAGAGAGAGACAAAAAAGGGGATGATTTCTTGGTTTATAGTAATCACAATTGTTTGGCAATTCAAGAGTATGCGACAGAAACCATTTTTATGTTATTGATACTGCAGTAAGGTTAAAGGCTTTTGCAACTAGGTAAAAGGATCCCCCAAAATCATCACATTTAGACATTTTGAGTTTTCTGGCATTGTTTCGAATTGTATGTGCATGAATCCTTCAGAGTTGTCAGCAAAACTCCCAGATGTCTTAAAGTTTCCTTGAGGAGTCTTCACATTGATTTGAAGAGAAGACAGGTGCAAGCGTTGAAATGAGTCTTTCTGTCCTTTCCCTTCTCTCACCCACATGAAGTTTCCTCTCTTAAGCACGCATAGCTGTGCCATATCTGTCTAGTATCACCTTTAGTATCATGGTAACGCTTTACATTATCTTACAGCCAAGTCCCACATTGCAGATTTGAACAAAGAATGTTGAAATTCATTGGTATTTTCCTTTGATTGGGCCAAAAGAAGATTGAAATTATACGAAAGAGAGAACCAGAGGTGAATGAAATAGACTGGCTTACAATACATCTTTCCTCTTTAATGAAGGCATGAACTGGTAAGATTGTTTTGTTTGTTTTTTTTTTAAGGGCTTATATTCTTCCTTCACAACACACAGAGAAACCTGGAGTTGATGAATTTGGAGTCTGCCCAGATACTAGCTGCAAGGTTAACAGAAGTGTAAGTAAAAATGTACAGCCTTAGCCCTCCATGATGATTTTGGTTAAACTCTTTGCCCTTGCTTTGTCCATCCCACCTTCAGCTAGCCATGGCAGAGGAGTGCTCCCCCCATGCTGGGGTGCCTGTGAGGAGCCGCTCTCCGGAAAACCACACGGGGAAGCCTATTGTTGTGACAAACTGGAAATGTGTCTATCTGTGCAGGTCTGCATGTCTGTGCAATTGTGTACCTTTAAAAATAAAGCCTGGAGGGGACTGAGAGACATTTTCTGACAGGGCAGAGGCACTGGTGCTGGGCCCTTTCAGCCCCTCCAAAGGGCTAATTGAGGGCACAGGGAAGAGTGCCCAAACTCGGGTGCAGTGCACCCCATGGCCCTGCTCTGCAGAGGGGCAAGAGAGCAATTTGGAGATGCTCAGGATTGTGCACCCACGCTCCCAACAGCCTCAAAGCACACACTCCAGAGGAAAGCTGAAATCTCGCAACTGAGTGTTAATTATGTCTGAGTGGATTCTAGAGAAAAGGAAAACCATATACTGTATCAGCAGAGAAATGGTTTCACTGTGAGGAAACTAATGATGCTTTTATCAGGAACAATATAAAGATTGCTTTTTTACTAGTGTGTGTCCCACAGGGTTTGGACTATGAGATATTTCTGTATCTGGCTTTAGGTTCCTCTGAGCTTTTACATAATCAAATCAATATAGCTATGATTCACCCTCTGGCAACAACTGCTCCGTGCAAGTTGCTGCTGCTTCTTTAGTGACTGAAGAGAAAATAAATAAATAAATAAATAGAAAGAAACTTATTACAAATCCGTAAACATTGATTTGTTTGGTCTTAGATTTTACTTTTTTTAATTGCCAGGGACAAAAAAAAAAGAAGAAAAAAGGGTGAGGAGGCGGGAGGACATATGAATTTGTGCTCAATGGGGCAGACATGTGATTGCTAGCCTGATACTTTGAAAAGAAAAGAAAAAAGTGGATTGATAGGATTTCATGAACCTACACAAAGTATTGTCCAGACACAGACTGCAATGTGGCTGAAGGGCAGATGGGGCAAAGAAGGGGCAGAGGCTGTAAAAGGCAAGGAGGTTTTAACAGTGTTTGTGATAATGGTTGGGGTGTTTTTTAGGCTGTCGGAGAGTA
>VZTN01035613.1:11593-22912 GCA_013400515.1 Erpornis zantholeuca | reverse complement strand
GAAATTATACGAAAGAGAGAACCAGAGGTGAATGAAATAGACTGGCTTACAATACATCTTTCCTCTTTAATGAAGGCATGAACTGGTAAGATTGTTTTGTTTGTTTTTTTTTTAAGGGCTTATATTCTTCCTTCACAACACACAGAGAAACCTGGAGTTGATGAATTTGGAGTCTGCCCAGATACTAGCTGCAAGGTTAACAGAAGTGTAAGTAAAAATGTACAGCCTTAGCCCTCCATGATGATTTTGGTTAAACTCTTTGCCCTTGCTTTGTCCATCCCACCTTCAGCTAGCCATGGCAGAGGAGTGCTCCCCCCATGCTGGGGTGCCTGTGAGGAGCCGCTCTCCGGAAAACCACACGGGGAAGCCTATTGTTGTGACAAACTGGAAATGTGTCTATCTGTGCAGGTCTGCATGTCTGTGCAATTGTGTACCTTTAAAAATAAAGCCTGGAGGGGACTGAGAGACATTTTCTGACAGGGCAGAGGCACTGGTGCTGGGCCCTTTCAGCCCCTCCAAAGGGCTAATTGAGGGCACAGGGAAGAGTGCCCAAACTCGGGTGCAGTGCACCCCATGGCCCTGCTCTGCAGAGGGGCAAGAGAGCAATTTGGAGATGCTCAGGATTGTGCACCCACGCTCCCAACAGCCTCAAAGCACACACTCCAGAGGAAAGCTGAAATCTCGCAACTGAGTGTTAATTATGTCTGAGTGGATTCTAGAGAAAAGGAAAACCATATACTGTATCAGCAGAGAAATGGTTTCACTGTGAGGAAACTAATGATGCTTTTATCAGGAACAATATAAAGATTGCTTTTTTACTAGTGTGTGTCCCACAGGGTTTGGACTATGAGATATTTCTGTATCTGGCTTTAGGTTCCTCTGAGCTTTTACATAATCAAATCAATATAGCTATGATTCACCCTCTGGCAACAACTGCTCCGTGCAAGTTGCTGCTGCTTCTTTAGTGACTGAAGAGAAAATAAATAAATAAATAAATAGAAAGAAACTTATTACAAATCCGTAAACATTGATTTGTTTGGTCTTAGATTTTACTTTTTTTAATTGCCAGGGACAAAAAAAAAAGAAGAAAAAAGGGTGAGGAGGCGGGAGGACATATGAATTTGTGCTCAATGGGGCAGACATGTGATTGCTAGCCTGATACTTTGAAAAGAAAAGAAAAAAGTGGATTGATAGGATTTCATGAACCTACACAAAGTATTGTCCAGACACAGACTGCAATGTGGCTGAAGGGCAGATGGGGCAAAGAAGGGGCAGAGGCTGTAAAAGGCAAGGAAGACAAGGAGTTCAGAGATGGGAAAAATTTGATTTTGCACTAGCAGTGCTGTATTTGTTTGGGTCTGCATCTTAACTTCCTAACTCGAGTTCCAGAAAAGCAAATGAAAGCAAAAAACACCCCCAAAATTTTAAAATATAAAGATAAAAATAAATTAAAAAAAATTTAAAACCTACAAAAAACCAAACAAAAAACCCATAATATCCCCCCCAAAAAACAACCAAACCAAAAAACCCACAAAAAAAACCCCAAACCAAAACCCCAACAACAAAAAAGCCCAGAAAAGGTCTTGCTCCCAGATGTATTTCTTTCTGTGCTTCCACCTTACCATCCATGCTCCCAGCCTTTGATCCCCAGCTAAATCTTTTCGTTCCAGAAATTTTTCCTTTCTCTCTTTCTCTCTTTTCTGGTGTCACACTTTCATTGTCACATTTTCCCCTTATAGTTGCTGGTGTAACAAAGCACTCTAGCACAGTCACCACACACTAGTGGAATTGACTTCTCTTGGGATCATCTTGTCTTGTTTTTCCCTTGGATAACATCTCTGTTGCACCAAAACAAAAGAAGTACTGAACAAAAGGATCACTGGCTTTTTCACAAAAGAAATACTATATTTTAAACAAACTTCTTTCTTAAGGTTGTGTGCTGTCAGGCACCCTTTGGAGGAGGGTGTCCACCCTGTTAAAGCGGGAAACTCCTTAATCAGTGTGGCAACCTTGGTTGTGAGGGTGCCAACTAACTTCCCAGCGTGCTGTTAATCCTGAGTGGTGCTCTCCTCAGTGAGAGACATGTCAGCTCATGTTCGTAAAGTGCCTCGGGATCTTGGGACAGATGGTGCCACTGGTATTAGATTTTGGGGTTTCCAATTTGCTTTTGTCAAAAAAAAGAAATGGCAATGTTTCCATACATCCTCCTCCCCTCCACCCCCATTCCATATGAATTTTCTTGAGTTTTTCTACTCTTCCATTTTCTTTAAAAAAGGGGAAATGATATATCCCTTACTAAGACCTGGAGTGGAATTTGACATTTTCCAAGTACAGATCATGACAGGGGGAATGCAGCAGGCTTTTCCTGTTACAGACTCGTTCATTTCTAATGTAAATTTTGTTTATTTCTGCATATCTAACAGCAATCTTAACAGGGATTCACATGCTCCCAGAGGTGGTTATTCCTCCATCCTAGAAAGGCACACTTGTAAGAGCACAGATACCCTGGGAGAACCTACAGCCTAACTGCAATGGAACTGGCCAAGCAACCTCAACATTTATTTGCAAATAATTTCTTGAGACTCAATGCAAAAAATATTCAATGAATATATTTTTCTATACTTTGACTGGATTATGAAAATGGTTTATTATTCACTGAATAATTTAAGTGAAACCAAGCTCTTTCAGCCATTATTGTTCAAATAATAGTGATATATATCTTGTGCTGGAGGAATGGATAATGTGTAGCTGTAGACACTATGCTGTTTAAATTCTATATCTTGTTGGTTTTGTCCAGGTGTCTGATGATAATGACTATTGCTTATGATCAAGCACTGCCCTCCTCTTGTTGTGAACCACAATGATGATCTTTGTTCCCTGTTACTTTACAGCTCCAGACATCACAGGACTTTGGATTACTGGAAAAATAAAAACAATTTCAATCTTGAATGTTGGGGAGACTTTAACTTCTCAGTTCATGTAGAATAGTGGTAACACTCTTGTGTAAAATCCTATCTCCCTTGTGCCCTGACATGATCTTCTCAGCCTCATTTTGGTGAAGTTAAGGATTTTGTCCTGATCTCCAGTAATGTAGAACAGGGGGCAACAAAACTGTTGGTTCTGTTTTCACTGTTGTAGCTACTACCTTTATTCTAGCTATGTGGACTTCCTTTTCTCAGTCCAGACAAATATAGTCAATGTACATATCAAAAGATTTGACCACATATGAAAACTATGTGCAACATGAGCTTGGTGTCTAGAGTTCCAGGAACGAACGGGACGCTATGCCGGCATGGTCCTGGCTGGTGCAAGCTGCCATCCCTACCAATGGACCACTGTCAATAACAGCCAGCCTGCTCCTTCTTGCATGAGGGTTTAGCTGCTTCCAACACAGGCACAAACACACACACACAATTAGAAAATACACGCTAAAAACCTAATAATACTGACTTGAGGCTTTTAAGCTCCTGCGGGGCAGATAGGTACAAGGTAGTACACCAGCTAAAGGAAAAACAGTTAAAAAATGTAGTAAAAAAATCCTATAGGAAGGAAACAACACTCCCTTACTCACTTGCTCCCTTTACCCTCCCCCACACACCCATCCCCTTCTTAAATAAGAAAAAATTAAGAACTGGGCTAATTGTTGTGCTTGCTGTGGTGGCTTGTCTGGAAATGAGCCTATGAGTTGAAGGCATATGGTGCTTATGTTGGAATTGTTTTCTAAACAGGCTTTTTGCCTGTGTGTCTTTTTCACCTCTTTCAAACATCTTGTGCCAAAAGCAGTAAAAACACTGCTGCATTAAACATAAATCAGGGCCCTGTGCCTGCAAAGGACCTCTGTTGTTGGAGGGGGGTTGTTGGACTAGGGATGAAAGGAGACCTACCACCGCATTGATCTGAGGTGATTGTGGGGAGCATATTCAGCTAGGATGCTCCTAGCTAGTTAAGACAACGTGGAACATTCAAGCAATTAATGAACACATGCTTAAAGTAGAAAGGCTGAACAGGGGATTTTAGTGGATGTGCATGTTTCTTCCACTAAATGTAGTCTAAAATAATAACTTTTACGTATTTGTTTTGATACTTCACCTATCTAGAGTATTTTACCTTCCCCATGACAAATCATACATTGACTATTTCTAGAACAGTGTGAAAACATTTGTTAAATGTTTTTACTAAAAGGAACGGCTGTGCAAGTTAACATAAATTCACTATAAATTTATTGTGGGACAAACTACACTATGTCACACCTGCAAGCAATTTTCAGAAGTCCAAATTTAAGAATTTGTTCCCTGTGTTGCTAATTTTCAAGTAGGTTGTTAAGATTTTAACCCTGCTAAAAGCATAGTTTTTACATCTGTGATATCTTCAGACCCCCAATCTCTTCAGACCCCCAATTGTGAGGTGGACCTATCTGTTTCCTACTTGCAACAGAAATTTTCAGGGTAAAAGAAGACTTCTGGAAATTGTTTCTGCAGTTTATGCACTTACATATGTAGTGTATAACCAATTACATATACTAATGCCTATGCATGACCTTTACACAGAGAAAGCAATGAAAAAACATCTGGGGCTTTTATGTGGGCTGTAGTTGGAAGCTAGCTTAAAGTGGAAGTGTTTGCCCTTATAGTCTACAGATATTTTGTGCATTTTTTTAGTGATTAGCTACATTAATCTACGTATCCCAATCTGTGTATTCAGTCAGGTAAATTCCACCCAGGATAGGAGTGAGGGACAATACTTATTGAATCACCCTGTCAATGGGTGGCTGAATTTCTACAGGGTGTCATACAGACTGAACACTCTTTATAAAGTGCTTGGGATTTATTTTTGCTTTTGGAGAGCACGAGAAACCCATCCATAAGTTACATCTCAGGGAAGGAGACTGGGAAAGGTACTGATGCTGCAGTTTTGTCCTCCCCATCACTCAGTTCTGTGGAAGACTGCTGAGGGACCTGTGCTGAGATTATGCTCAGTCATCTGTTGAGGCATATTTCCTTTGAGGGCAGTACTGTCAGCTGCAGTACTGTCATTCCTAGCACTGCCAGCATCCCCTTGCGCAGAGGGAATCATCCCATCCTCCTCAATGCCGTGGATGGCAAGAGCATGACTCATGTGAGTGTGTGTACTCCCTCAGGTGAAGGGGAGAGGCATGCAGGAGAGGGAGATTTCATGTGCAGAAGTATATAGAAAAGGCAATATGGCTACTCAGAAATCCTTGCTGTGTTGGGGCCAAAAAGGAATGGGTCTCTAGTGCTGGGTTCTTCATCTTCAACAGATGCTTTTAGAAACTCACAACCCCTGTTCTTCCAAAAGGAACAAAGCCCAGGTGGAAACTCTGACCCAAAAGGTATAAAATTTCCTTCCTTCAAAGTGCTTTTATTCTCTTGGCATAGGGACAAATTGTGCCTTGAGGGTCAGATCTGCAAGTGGATCCATATGGAGAAATCTTTATGTGTTGGGAACATCATTCAAGTCAACGGGATGCTGTGAGGGCACAGAAGCTTGCCAGGTCCAATCTGCAATTTGAAAAGTGTTTTGTGTTCCTTCAAGGTAAAGGCATACTATAAACCTAAGCAATAATTCTTTTAATAAGAAAACTATTGTGCTTGTGCTTTTATTAATAAAATTCAGGAGAAGACCAAAACCAACAGAGCTTCTATACAATAAAAAATATTTTTTTCTCAACAGGTGGAAGGAATTTTATTTTGTACTTTGAGCTACAGAGAAGAAATAATCCAGTGGATAGCTTATCCATAACACAGGTATCAGAAAGAGTACAAGTCCTAGGAGATCTAACCTAGTTGTTCAGTAAAACTAAAGGCATCCTGGGCAACGCAAGCTATGCTGTGTCTGTTCAAGGCACAAGATGTCAAATTCTTTTAACAAAAAACTACCAAACCCTATAAACTGTTACTGAGTGAACTTAAAAGTATGTTTAGGGAGATCTGGTTATGGCATGTGAGAGCAATGTGGAACCATAAAGATACTGTTCTATATATTACCTTTGTGTTTTCAGTGTGCTGTTGTTGGCTACAACTTGACCTGATGGAACAAGCATAAATTTGGGAACCAGAAATTTCTTTGATTTTATTCTCTGTTCTATTTATTTGCTGTATCACCTTGAGTAAGTGACTAAGCCTGTTTGACAGAGGCTTTATTTGTTTGGTATGTGTAAAGGGTTTGCAGGTCAGTTGCATAAACCTCAAAGGCTCGAGAGTGAAGGTATTCCTCACCTTCACAGAGCAGCACTGAGGCTATCCTAGCAACCTCCATTCCAAGGGAAGAAAGTTTCTCTGGCCTGCAAAACAGACAACACGATTCACATTCAAATTAGATCCCCCTTTGCTTTCCTATCCAGTGTTGTAAGATTAATCTAGATTTTACATCAACTAATTTGGGTCCTTCTGTCGTGATTGCAATATAAAGGGTTTACTTTCCATTCAAGCATCAGAGGGACCTTCTATCTAGTGGGAAGCTAAAAAGCTTAAATAAATCAAATAAAGGTTAAATGTCATTTTGTTAGATGTCTATCTCCAAATGAAGCCCAGCCTTTCCTTTGTAAGCCTACATTTCCATGTGAAATGCTTGTTCCTATTACATATTTATTGCAAAACAGATGCTGGATNTTTTTTTTTTGGTTGCCTGCTCTTGATCTTTCAAGATGTATCTTAAAATGACTACAATGCAAGTAGGCATATTGTATATAAAATGAATGACAGCTCCTAGCACCACCAAGAAAATCAAACCCTTTGTTTATTTAAGATTTTTAAAAATACGTTTGGGAGTAGAAGTCACAGAGTTATAAATGAGCTCCCTGACCACCACCAAAAAAAATAATTATAATAAAAATAATGGCACCATATTCCCTGATAAACCTGTGCCAGAAAAGCTCTTGGGGATCAAGTTTTTGTCAGTCCCCAGCTTTTACCAATTTAAATTCTTGGCAGCATATTAAAACAAAATGTAGAAGGTATTTGAGACTGCAATCCCTCAGGTACTAAATCTAGTGTTTCCTGGCACTAGATGAATGTTACTGGAGTTAAAACCTAGCACCATAGCACCAGATCTCCATAGCTGTTCATATTTATACTTAACAGAGAAATATGTCATTCTTTCAGTGTCCCTTTACACTGCCAGTTTTTTCTCACATTTTTTTCTCTGATAAATACAAAGGTGAGAAAGTTCCGTGCAGTGACTGACATTGTGCTATTTTTATTTGCTTTTCAAATGTCTAGGACACACCTTTTCCACCCTGAACAGTTGCATTACGCTGCTTTCTAATTACCTACTTGGTAGCAAAAGCAGGAGGAAGAGCATGATATCTGCCAGCTGTATGCACATCCTAAACACACCAGAGCGTTTTCTGCTCTGCAGAGGTGGAAAGAGAATGTGTCTCAGACTCTTGCCCTGAATCTTCTGTCAGTCCACGCTGGTTTCTGTCATGGTATGCACTAAGGCTGCACTGTGGCTGAGCTAGTCAGCTGTTCTCCTTAGGCCAGATACCGAGCGGAGTTTGCTCTCTGACAACATTGTTCTTATTTTCTCCTTCCCCTATGCTATTCTGTGTCACAAGACAGGGCATTTAAAAATCTAAGTCTAAATTTAGGGGCACTCCCAAGGCTGAGGCCTCCTTATGGAGACCAAGGCTTTCTACTTACTCTGGTCTGTAGGGGTGACTAAGCGTAGAGTCATACCTGAAGATTACTTAGGAGACTAAGTATATAGCCCAACCTGTGCCATGGAAATGACTCCTAGTGTTACAGCTGATTTCAGGGCAGGTCCATAATGCCCTCTCTAAAGACTGTCTTTGTTCTTTTTTCCAAACTTACATCTTTATATTAGTGCAACAAGCACCTAGCATACACAGGTCTTTTGTACTGTCTGATCAGATAACAGTATTCATCCTTTTCACACTATTTCATAAAAGCCACTGTTCTTAATTCTCGTTTTTTTCCCCATACATTCCTGAATCTTTCAATTCTGAATCAAACACATAAAGACAGAAGTGTTTCCACTGTAAATCCAGCCTCCTCAGCAAGTGAAATATTCAATTCTTAATATTCAGTCACTGCTTTCACCTTCTGACCTTTCCATTTAAAATTGAACTACCACAACTGGCCAAAAAATGAAAATGCAATGCCTGGCTGTTGGTGAAGCCAGATATTGCACATATTCATGCTGTGCCTAAGGAAGTACTGATTCAGCTCCACTGACCTTGCTACCCAAAAACCCCAAATCAACAAGCATAGGAGCAGATAAAATATCTTAAGTAATTTCTACAATAAAAGTATGAAGTCAATCATTTATACCCTTGCTTCCATTCATGTGCCCCCATCTCTTTTCAAAACCTTGGAACTGCCAAGAATATAAATCTAGACAGTGAGTGACCCAGATAGCATCTTAGGTTCCTTCTGTAAAAAAACCAGTTCTCCCTACTGCTTGCATTTCCAGGACTCAGTAAGAGCATTGATCTGATGAAACCTCCAACAGGGAGAAAAAGAGAAACACAGGTTTCTGAAGGATTACACCTTTTCTTTCAAAGGCATACCTTTGGTGCCACAGAGGGGGTTTATCCTTGGCTCTGAAGGCAGAATTTGGCCCTTTGCAATCTCTTCAACTTCTGTCAGTTTTGCTGTCCGTCTCAAGATCTGTTCTTGCAATATGAAAAAGAGAGAGAAGAGGCATGTGTGAATTTGGCCCAGGAGGGAGTAAGGAGGGAAGAAAGGCTGGGTAAGAGTGAATGGTTATGTATTTACTGTATGATATTCAGCTTTGTATTGATTTCACCTATTTGGTGGACTAAACATGAACTTAATAATCAGATCCTGCTTAAGCAATGAGCTTCCCCAGTAATTGACTCTTGCATATTGATTAAGATGTTGACGTACCCAGTATTGTTCAGTGGTAATGCAGCTGAGAATGGGCAGTCTCTCCCTCTGTTCTCAGCACTCTCTGTACTGCTGTCACCACACTCCCTTTAATGGATAAAGCTGTCATCCTAAAGCTAGAATGTCTTGCAGGCACAAAGACGAAATTAACTGTTCAATAATTTATGGGACATGGAAAAAACTTTACCCAACAACTTCAATTGATTGCTGTAAGTGTTTTGACTCCACTTGCCTGCTTTGCATAAAGTCAGCTACTTTGCAGAGCCTGATTACCATTTACAGTAGTTTCTTGGCCCTCTTCACATAACAAGGTTTTGAAGAACTTTGGCTTGTTTCAAGAGAATTTCTTGTGTTATGCAGAGCTGACATTTTTTCTCTTCACTGTAGATTCATGAGAAAATCAAGATTTTCAATGAAATGTAGTTGGTGAGCTTAGTAAGCAGAGTTTAAAGTCAAATTATTTATGTTACTTTGAGGCTGTCTGTTTTTCCAACTCAGGTATCACAAATACAGGCAATCCGTGTACCATCACAGGCAGGGAAGCCCTTCAGATAAGTTCAACCCAAATGTTAGTGAAATATTCTGTTATTTCAGAACTCCTGAAGTGACCTGGTGGACACAGTCCAGATTCTGGAGATAAGGGTTCATATCAAAAAATCAGACCACAACAATTTTACTGAGAATACTGATGCAGAAAATGGTGTCTCTTCTCAGAAATATATATGTTGTCTTTTTGCTGGAGAAGCTGACAGTGCATCGTGTATTAATCTCTGACAACAAGAATTTAATTCTCCAGGGATTCTAGTTCCTTTCATTATTGCCAGAGTATTTTTTATTTGGTAGTTGACATCCTTAATTTCATTTTCTTTTTTTTTAGTAAATTTGGTGTTCATGAAACACAACACATGAAATGGTTGGTTAAAGCCAGGAATAACAGAAAAAAGATGGTGGAAATCTTCTGAGATAATTTTCTTAGCATATTTCCATTCTGTCTTATGATATCTCTTTCTGTGTTCACAGGGACATGTTATGTTTCCATGGTGGACTATAAATTCACAATTAGGAAAACATATTTTTATTTTGGAAGAAATAAAACATGGCAATCAATCCAAAGGATGCCCATCCATTAAGACCCCGATAAAGGAAGCAGAGTCTGCTATCTTCTAAAAGTGACAGAGAATGATAAGCATAGATGAACACCAGAGATCAATTTTAGGGAGCCATAGAACTGTCAAATTTTCCTGTTTCAAGCCCAAGTAACTAAAATATTCTTAATTAATCAAGGTGAAATTACAGTGATCTTCCTGTTTATCCAAAGTGCAGCTTTCCAGTGAAACTTTAAGATCAGCTAGGCTATGCTGAACTTACCATAATGACTGTGCAAGGATTGTGTCTATAGCATTAATTTGGGCTAGTAAGATCAGATATTAGCATATCAAAGCCTGACACTTCTAATGGGTATTGGACCTGAAGCAGTAGGAAAATGTCTTTTAGATGTTGCAAGTTCTTGACTTGCTGCTCTCACAAAAGAGCAGCTGGCCACAACCTGCAGTGAAGTGATGTTTTGGAAGACCTGAGAAAATTTAGACTTGCTATAGAAAAAGAAAAACCAATTTTTAGGTTCTTTTATTCGTCAGCATCCAAAGAGTTAACATGTGGTTATCTAGGGCCACATCTAGAAGAAAAGGTCACATAGTATATCCAATGTGAAGAGGAAATCAAAACAGAATGAAGCAAATAATGAAACCATATCCAGTTGTGTTTATTTGCCTTTCTCATTTCAAGGTGTTAATCCTGTGTTACTGAGAACATTCCTAGAATATTTCCCAGATGGAGACACAAATGCAACAGTATTTCCTGCCTCTATGTACTTTATTTCCATTTGTTCTCCTTTGAGAAGTTCTTTCTAAACAGTCCCTCCAAGTGGCAGGATGTGTTGATTTCCAGTTTATTGTAGTGCTCAGTAGTTCAGCACCAGCAGTCAGAATTTTCAGTAGTCTCTGCTGTTTGCTGCAGAGCCTGTTCAAAGTCCAAGCCTCTGGAAGGATCCCCAGGAGGACTACAGCTGGGCCTGTTTGGATATCAAAGTCCAAATTAAAAATTTATGCCAGTGTTTGAAAAATATCTGACCAAAATCTTGGTATGGATTAAATCTCCCTTGCCATGCAAGCTTATCCAACTGGGGCTTGAGGATTTATTTTTAAAGTGAAGAGAGGACCAAATAGCTGCATCAACTGATTTGGGTCAGATGTTTGTTAGCTGAATTATCACTGGTAATGAAACCTTCTAGACCTCACAGAGAGGCTAAAAGAGGACTGGCTTTTCTCTTTCTCTTTCACTCTTCCTTTTCCTCCCCTCCTTTCTTGCTGTCTTCCCACCTGCCTGTCTGCCCTTGTTTTTTTTGTAATTCTCTCCTTCCTTCCTTCCT
>VZTN01035584.1:1019-13689 GCA_013400515.1 Erpornis zantholeuca | reverse complement strand
GTCTTTCAAACTAAGACACTGCTTAAGAAGGATACCAATGCAGGCCTCAATCCATTTTAAACAGAACAATTACTGTTTATAAAAAACAAAACCAAACACCAGCAACTGTTTGTAAGAGCACAGTGGCTGACAACTTTTCACTTGTCTTCCACATCTGCTATCATAGCCTCAACTGCATTCCAGTCCAGCTTGCTGAGGATGCTCCCTGTGCTTTCAGAAGCACTGTCCATGTTGATGCTGCCAAGAGGAGAGAAACTCATGCCATGCACTGCAGAGCCCTGTTGGGGGAAGAGAAGATGAAGTGATCATTGTGCATCATTCATGGGCAGCATAAATGATCCCAGTATTTTAAAACATGTCCAAATCAAGTTATGTGTCTGATTATTCTGCAACACATGCAATCTATTTTCCTGTTTATGCCCTCCCACTGGTGCCAGCTTCCTGGACAGGCAATGTGCCTGTAGCAGCTTTTAAAAAGACCATTCCATTTCAAGGCTCACAAGAATGACTTGGCTTGTAAAGAAAAACTGTAGTTCTGGTGAAGCTCCATCATTTATGCTATGCATTATCCCTCTACATCTATCTCACCCACATGTTTTGAATAGAGAACCACATTTTAAATAAAGCAGAGGTAAACAAAGTTAAACGGCAAGTATCAAATAGTTTATAGAATAAGCAGGTACTCCACCTGAAACACAGAGTCATGAGTATCTTGAAGTATTCTTTGGATATCCTCAGGCACAGTCCAAGGACTCTCTGTGTCTCTATCAGCATCAAGATCAACATCTTCTGTCTGAACTGCAGTGGCAACCTGAGGAGGCTTTTGTGTTGAGCTCCTGCTGACTCTGCACTCAGCAGCTGAGGAGAAAACAGACCAACCACTGTAACACCATTGTAACACTTCTCACTTCTTGCACCTCTCAATCTTTTGAAACTCCTTCAAGAATAGAAGCTCCAGGTTCTAAGAACTGAAGCTGTGTGTAAAATCCACGTGTAAAGAGCCAGCCCTGCTATCTAGAATTGCTGTGGGGTTAAGGGGAGAAAAGGCTGCTGGTCCCTTCCAGCCTTATGCTCTGAGTTGCCTTCCTACAGCAGAACATGAAATGGAACAGGACTGGGCATGGTGCCTACAACATCCAGGTTCTGTGGTGCAGTCCCCCCAAAAAACCACATTGTTTATTACTTGGCAGAGGACTAAACTAAATAAATTCTGAATTTGTGCTCTTTAGAAGACATGGAACTTTAATGAAACCCTTATCAGTGATGTGATATACTGGAAAAACAGATACAAGAAGGTGCCATGAAATCAGAGAAAGTTGATTGTATTCAATCAACTTGAATACAGAGTCTAAAAAGTGAATATATGGAAAGGAGAAAAATTACTTTTCCACATGAGCAGAGGTGAATTCAGGAATTCAGGAAAAGTGCCTTTCTGCTTCTCTCAATTTCCTGCCCTGCCAACTCAAATACATTGACCTTTGACTGTCCAAATTATGCCAATAGTATAATTCTGGTGTAAGGCAGAATGGAATCATACCACAGTATTTCCTAAGTCTCAGACTGATTCTCTCCTCATTCTTTGTCTGATGAGAAATTCTGCTGCTGTTAACAAATATTGTATCTGTTAAAGAATATAATTAGGAGCCAGCTTTTGTGGATCCAGACCTACAAAGATAGCCATGGGAAAAAGTACCATTAAAATCCAAAGAGGTTTTTTTTTGCTAAGCTTAGTCATAAATTTTTTCCATGCTAACATCATGACAAAATGACATCTTAAATGGATACTGTACAGAGGGATAACAAACACAACTCCTACTTTAAAGAGCTAGGAGAGTAAGCAGCACAGAAAGATAAGGCAGAGGCATAATTCTTGTGTCCTGATCTGCTAATTAACTTTCTCTCTGTCAGTCTGAACTGAAAGATAAGACTCAAAGACTTTGTCTCTCGTGATTTCACAACATGTGTTTCAGGAATTCAATAAAATCTGGCACACTTATTTCAGTAATCTTGAAATTTCCAGCTGGCTAAAACTGTTCAGAAGGTAAACAGAGGAGACCAAAATATTTCACAAGTTTCTAACTGAAAGGATTTTTAAGTGGGAAAAAAATTATTAGTTTTGTTCTTCTAAACAAATGTTGTGTCTGCATCTTTTTTCCCCCCTGTATGATGTAGCATTCTGTCACTGTTCTGGGTAACTTACAGTGTCTGGAATTAACAGGACAGTTTGTAGCATTTCTCAGTCTTCTTCTGGAGGTATTTTTCTGAAGGAGCCTACAAGCATTTCCTGGAAAGACAAAGTAAGCATTTCCTTTTTTAAATGCAGATCAAATATAGTCAAAGATGCTTAGAAATTTTCATCCTGCCTGGATTACACAGTGCTCTTGCCATGGCAATTTACGCTACTTTGGATTTAAAGAAGTGAAAAGGAAAGGTAACTGTCATCTTCAGCAGGTCAATGGCAGTACAGTTGCAGGATGTAATTTATGATCCTGTAATCCAGAATTATAAATCTGACTTTCTACACAGATATCAAAGCTCCTCCCTCCCAAAAAATCCAGCAGTCACTTGAAGATCCTCTTTAGTATGTGTCTTCATTAAATAATTTTGTTCTTACCCCTGGACTGTGTCAAACCAAGAGCTGGGGTGAAATGTTGCACTTTTTGACCAAAGCCACGTTTGGCAGCAATTCTGCTCCTTTCTGCCAGAACTGGACTGTTCAGATGCCCTCTACAACAAGACAAAGAAAAAAAACAACACAACAACAAAGCTTAAATACTTATTACTGTACACCACGTACCATTGCTCCACACAGTGTAATCTGGCAGGGCATATTCAGAAGAGACAAAAAAGCCAGTGAAATCACAGGCAGCCCAGCTAGCCAAAGGATCAGCATCACACACTGCCTGTGGGGCCAGTAAGCTGCAGCAGGATCAGAACTGCTGCAATCACAGTGAAGACACATCAAAGTGGCTTTACAGAGAGCCACTTTAGGTCCAACAAAACTTGTTAGTAGTTCCTGCCACTCCTAAGGTGGATTCCTGCATGATGATCCTTAGCATGTCTGATTCTGGTTGGGCTGATGCACTTAAACTTCCCTGGGACACCACCAGCAGGCTCTGTACAGGACTGACTACATTCGGTTTAATGCTATATCTTGGAACTGTACCTAAAAAAGGTACTGTACTGAAAAAAAGAAGCAGAAATATTTAAGTCTAGAAATCAANNNATGCCACCAAACTGAATAAATGTACCAATTTATAATACTCAGATACCCTCAAAAGGTAATAAGCAAAGTGCAAAAGAAAGAACAAGTAAAAGCCTAAGTAATGAAAAAATTAGCAAGCAAGATAACAAATCAGGAGTTTTAACAGCAGAATTTTTATTTGTTTCTTGCTTGTTGTTAGATGCTCTTCAGGTCTGTATTTCTGGCTATAGTCCAGTGGAACTCACGGAATCATTACATTTGCAAAGGACCTCCAAGATCATCAAGTCCAATCTTTGATGGGATCACAACCCTGTCAACTAGACTGTGGGACCAAGTGCCATGCCCAGTCACACCTCCAGGGATGGTGACTTCACCACCTCCCTGGGCAGCCTGTTCCAATGTCTACCCACTCTTACTATAAAGGAATTGATGCTGAGTGAAATTGGTTATGGCACTGATTACAGCTTGACTCCTGAGTTGGCTTATTCCACGCTCCAAAAGGCATTTTTAAGGCTGCCTCCAAGATTTGCAAGTACTGGTTGTAACAAGAGTGGAACAGGGACTGGAGAGCCCTCTGATCCAGACAAACTGTATCTTTGATTCCAGCACCTTATGAACTGTCTCTCAAGATAATCCTGTCTCAACTTGCTACAAAATTTGAAGTGTGGTGAAGACACCACAGACCAGCGAGGTTTTGATGCTCAGAGTGTTACCCTGTACTGGATGCCACATTCCTCCTTGTGTACTCTCGAGGTGATCTTAGGCTGGACAGTGTTCTATGAGCACTTGCTGGTGATGCAGCTGTGTCAGTTAACATTTCTTTCATCAGGGAAAGGGTCTGTGATATTCTAATTCTGTGATGCTCAGACAACAGGGCTCTGTGGAGAAAAAATACTACACATTACCTCATGCTGTCACTCATTTCACCACAGCAGATTTGCAAGTCCTGTAAGACTATGTGAAGAACATTTTTTTACATAATTTCACAGAAAATATACTAAGCCTTTTAAGATCATTAGCAAAAAGTTAAACCATTTCTTACAAGTGAGTTTGACAGAATACATGAGTAAATGTTGGGGGGAAAAAAGAAACAATGATATTTGGAAAGTAACAAGTACAGTCAAAGGACAAAACACATTCAGAGTTTTCTTAAATGGTGAAGCAAACATGAATTATTTATGCTTTTGGTTGAAATTTCATTGGTATCTCAAGTTTCATACGCAATATAGTTAAAACTACCTATTTTTGAGGACTGGAAAACTAATATATAAATAAAGATACCCCAAGTTATATTCATAGCAACTTACTTGTCTTTTTCTTCTTTCTTCTTCTGGAAGATTCTAATATCTTTTGAAGTAGGATTATGATGCTGTGTAAGAAAATTTAAAAATAATCAACTAATTATGTACTGTGGTCTCATTCCAGTCTGTCATTCTCAAAATGTACTTAATTGACTTGAAAGTTACTGTTTAAGACACACTTCAAAAAGAAAAACAATATGAAAACATATGGTCCTACCAGGAAATTCAAGTAAAATTGTCTCTGTAAATTTCCAGTCTCAAAAAATATACTGAAATCTTGCAGTCACATCTTCCATACCTCATATGCTTAAAATACTAACATTCCCAAGAAGATGTCCTCATAGTCAAGATCAAAGTTTCAAATGACCTAAACTTCAATCTCCTAAAAAATCAGTGATGTTCCTACAAACTAGTTTAAAACAGGGCAAGGTTGCACTTTGACCTGTGTTTGCTAGAGTATGATTTGAATTCTTTAATTCTTTCTTCTTAAAAAGAAAAAAAACCAGACCCAAGCCCAAACCATCCACCGAAAGCTGAGAATCCCTCCACCAAAGATTTCAGGAGAAAAGCCCATAGCAAAAGCATCAAGGGTGTATGTATGGACTGACAACACAGGAAAGGGAGAGAAGCAGGACCTATTCTTCTTGAATCACTTCTCTCCATGCATGTGCATAAGAGCAGCCCAGTTCAGTTCTGAAAGATTGTTTAAAACCAGGGTAAATATTTTATTTCACAGAAATCTAATACTCTTACTGAAAGCGAATACAATTGAATTATTTAGTAACAGGGAACTTGTGTATATTACATATTTGCTGCTTCAGGGATAAAACCAATAGAGCTTCAGCCTGGAAGTATTTACAGTATATCCTGAATTCAACAAGTAGACAGTACAGGGATATATTTGGTGTCTTTAGGTCTCATCTCCTGTAACCCCAGAGCTTCCTGTAACTCAGCAGCATCTTTGCAGGTCCTGAAGGCATCCAGATGGCAAATGCAAATTTTGAGAGTTAATACTGATTGAAAAATTTCTTCTGAACTGCTTTGGTATGTTTTTTTTATTTTCTGTTATTTCCAGCACAGAAATAATGAATCAGGCCATAAAGGTGTTTTTACTAATTAAATTTAAAATGTAAAAAATTGTGGGAGGGGACTGTTTGTTCACCAAAACCAGACTTCAAATTTGTAAGATACTTGACATATATGGCATATTCTAGCATCTCTGCTCACCCTTTTTGATTTTTGCACATACTTTTGTGTGGGTGAATGACAGAGATGGCTGCCCTCAGTATCCTGCCATGTTCATAAGGGGTGCTGGCATGTGAACTCTGCTTTTTAAATTCACTGGAGGTTTTTGGGAGGTGCATGGGAAGATGAAACAAGGTATAAATACATCTTAACAACTGCTGGAGCTCTTACTCCCTGAAAAATATATCTTTCATCAGTGAATGTTGCAGCTGTTTCCATTACTTTGTAATGGCCACCTGCAGTCAATGGTCACCACTGCAGCCTGTGATGATCACTGGTGTATTTGCTTATCTGACACAACTATGGCCCATAAAATAAAATGATACATGTAAAACCCCAACATTACAATAGGAAAAAAAAAACCAACCCTCTCAGTCTTTACATTATCTAACCTGAATAACCAACACACACAGTAAGTAACAATTGCTCTTCAAGACACTCTTTTTACCACATTCTTTCTCAGGTTGAATGGATGATGTTCTTTCTGTCTTTGTTCATCCAGTTTCTTCAGATATTCTCTCATTCTTTCCTTTTGCTTTCTTTTCATCCATGTTTGTATCTCTTTCCTCTCCTCTTCTGTTCTTTGAGAATGCCCAGAATCAAGAACCCTGAGGGCAGATGTAAACAGGAAATAATCTAGCATATCCTGTAAATTCCAAACAATGGCAACTACATGATATAATAAAAGTACTGAAAACCCTTTAGAATTGTGACACAGCTGGAAGCATAAGTAAAGAACATGAGGGGAAATCTTCTCAAAATTTTACTACATAAAATCCTGGTAAACAAGTAATTTCCAAAACATGTCCTACAATTTTTCTTCTTGTTATCAGCTACATTCAGATAGTACAACTACATCTTAAAACTGGTGGGAACTGTGGCACATGCAATAGACTGGTGACCTGAAGAGCTGTATTTTTTCCCTTATCATCAAATGATGTCACAAACAGGAGTAGGAAACAGCTGTCACTTTGACCTCTCTCAGGAAAGAACACAGCTGATTTTATAACTGACAGTCAGGAAGGTGTAGAAGTCTCCAGCAGGAAGGGGAGCATGACAAGCTGAAATCTGGGGCTGAAAGTTTCTAAAGCTGCTGTGCCATGGGCAGGAAATTTCTGTTCTATCTTTCAGAACAGACCTGAAGGTCTGAACTGAATCTGCTGTATAAAAAGAGGTTTGCTCCAGCCTATAGCTAGTGGAAGAAGGAAAAAGCAAATAGGAAGGAAAGAATTTCAAAATCAAAATAATAGAAAACAATTAGTATCTATGACAATAATGGCCAGTAAATTTATAGATATTAGAAGTTCTAATACTAGTCTCATTAACATCAAAGCACATACTTCCCTGATTGTTTACAGGGCGTGAGCTATGAGAATAACCAGTGTTACAATTATTTAACCAACACACAACAAAAACCAGCCATGGTATTACCGGGAGATTTTCTTAGCCTGTGTTTTTGCAAAGCCCAGCTCCAACAGAGAGATGTCACTTTCTACCACACGATCATTCATGTCAGTAACATCACTTGGACCAGTAACTTGCAGGGGATCTTCTGAAGAGCTTGATGTTAGGTAGGGAAAAACAGCTGTTACTAAATTAATGTAGAACATTATTGTAAGAACAACAAGCTAAAACCCTTTCTTTTATACTAAAAACAAGAATATCCAGGTTGTTTCACATAATGCCTTTGGACTGAATTTTCTTTCCCCACATCTCCACTGGGTTAGTACACTTGAGTCAACTTTTATGAGGACAGAAGGAGCAAGACCTGACTAACATCAGAGGGACCATCCAGAGCTGAAATGCCTAAGCTCCGCTGGGGTGTGTGAACATGGCTGGGCCACAGGAGGCTGAGCCTGGCAGCCAGGAGCACCCACAGGGCTTGTATTGCTGCCCATGAGGAGATAAGGTTATGGAGTGCTACCAGTTTCAATGGTACCCATATATCTCAAGAACCTTCTGAGCAAAAATCAGTGTCAGTGAGAGCACAGCTTCACCTAAATTCTCCCCATTTCTTTCCTCTCTTTTCATCAGCTGCTACCAGTAAAAAAACTCACAGTTTAGGACTACAAGCTATAGTTGCTTCAAGTTACTCCTTTGGGTAAAAATCACTGTCTACTAAAGTTTATTGCCTCATAACCATTCTTTAGTTTATTTAGCCACTTCCTAATCTACTTCAGTCACAACAAGCAGTTCCATTTAAAATACTAGAAAAGTAAGATAAACCATTCAGTTTACTGCTATGATTGAAGCAAAACCATAAAGATGGATAATGGAGCAGAATGATCAGGAAGGAAGGAAACTAAATCCAGAAGACTAACAGCAGCTAAAAGTAAAAATACGTATGTGAGACCATTTCAATTAATGCATAGGCTCTTTCCAGTTACAAAATCTTCAGTCTGTGGCATTATGGTTTTCATAGAGTAACACCTTAAAAACCTTCTGATGATAGCTGCCTTTGGTAGACAACTACCAGCAGCAGCTGCGTGTACTTTGCTGAAAAAGTGGTTTGCAAAGAGCAGAAGTAACAAATGCACACAGACAAGAGCATTTACATTAACAGCTCCTATACTTGTAACTAGATAAGAGCTTTGAATGCTTCTGCAGCTTTCGCATAAAGTAAATCTAACAGGCACTACCAAAGTCAAAGTAAATGCCTGAAATTACCTAACAAAAGAGCTTTTATTCAGTTTGAAAAGAAATGCCTCAATTTTTATGAAGTGATGGTTCCACCCTGACAATCATCTTTTTGGTAAACTTACAACAAAACCAGTCTCAAAATACATACCCAGCAAATAGTTCTCTGCATACATGAGAACCTGAAACAGAAACAACTGTTATTAATAATAACTTTGCACTGGTACACAAACTAATCATACATATGTTGAACAGCCTGTGGGATATAAAATACAGAAACACATCAACCTAAATATGTTGACATTAAAAATAAATTAATATTGTACATAAGTTTAACAGCCCGTGAGAGCACATGGCATTGACTGCCAGGTTAGCACAGAGGCTCCAGAGAGCATTAATTAACAGTACTCTGGCTTTTGTGGGAAGTTTTGTTAGGAATATATCATTGCTGTTGGCAGTTTTCTGCCATGACTAACTAACTGGAAATTATCAATTAATTACACAGTGTTTCATGGAAAATTAAGGACTGACACTTGAGAAATCCAGGTACTCAGATGCAGCTTGGAATTCAGAAGATGCAACTGAAGAGCAGTATGGTTGTCTTGGAAGGAAGAGCACTGCTTCCTCTCCTAAACTAAACTCTTCATCTCAAAAAATTATAGTAGTAACTTAGTATCACCTATAGTTTTCTCATATTGCAAGTAACAAGTTTATACTCAGTAAACTCTATTACTGTTTTCAAAATTTAATTGTGTGTGTGTACTATTTGAGATTCACTTGAGCTGTATACAGACACAGGAACATGTTTCAACACCTTTTAGGACAGACTGCTGTAAATGTGTCAAATGAAAGTTCACATATACAAAGAATGTATCATTTGTGGGAGCCTGACTGCAGACAATGCAGGCAATATGTTGAGAAAACAATAAAACTGCATTTTTAACCTTGGGCAACAGGTCACTTGCAGAATGATTTTTCCTCCTCCTTTAAATGCTACTGCAAGCTTCATAATTGCAAAAATCAATTTACCCTCAGTTTTTGAAATGATTAGACCTCATAATATAATCTTGTAATACACAGACAGTAGTTACTGGGGGGTGAAATAAACCAATTAATTTTGCTAATGTAGCATGGATTTAACAGAATGTCACCTGTGTAGACATAGGTGGATGACAGAGATGATAAAGACAGCTTTTGGAGGAAGTTTTGAGTGTTCTGTGACACCATACCCAATTATATTCACTTAGGTAAAGAAGTACAAATTAGCAGTGACGGGTTTCAGAAACAGACCCAACATTGATTATTTTCTTTCAATGATGGTGAATTTGAGTACAAGCACTATTCACTGCTGAACTGTTTTCAAAGCTTAGTGATACTGTTCTGTCGTGTAACAAACTCAGTGCACATCGATGAAGCCATTCTAAACAATGCAATCTAGAAAGACTCCTGACTGACTTTAATGATCTCATTACCTAACATTCTGTGTAACAGCCATGAAAAAGTATTACACCATGAAGAAAAGGTTTACTTATTTTTAAAAGATGCAAAGGGGAAAAATATACAATAAAGATTATACCAGAAGGTGACTTCAGGCCACTAGGACAGTTAGAAGCCAAGGCTGCAGAGGTAGGAGAGTGTACATCTCCTGTAGTAGAACTGGGTACAGGGTATTCCAAGTTTAAGCTCTCCTTTTGATCATCTGTAACATCTTCAAAAATCATGCCTGTCAAATGATGTTCTGATTCTGTGAAAAAAAAATATAGTACTTAGTGTAGATCAATGGAGAATCCTCACAATGCAGAAACTATCAATCATATGTATTGGTTAGTGGCATCTTTAGTTTGTCTGTCACCAACAACAGCCTGAACCTGGATCAGCTGTGTCTCCCTATGAAAGGGTACTTCCAGGGCTGTGCTGTATAGCCCAGTCCTGCACACACAAAGAAAGTGACTGGACCAGGAGCTGTTCCGTGTCAGCCTAAAGGACATCCCAAATATCGCCTTATGTACGAACACAGATATAGCCATGATTTGGTTCCACCACTTGGCTTTGTATTAACTCCATAAGTAGATTAGACTGTGCTCTTGGCACAGCACATTAGCTAGAAGTAGGTACTACGTAGCTATCTGTTAAACAAACAATAAATCATTCAATACATCTGGTCTAGTGAACATGTAATCTGATGTAATAAATAATAAGCTGATGTAATAAAACCAGTAGATTACAACTCAATATTCAGATTTGTTACCTTTCTCTGATATTTTTGGTTTATATTTCAGTAACATCTTTAGGGATTGCATGAAAAATCAGTGGTAACTAAAAGTCATTTAAGATGAATATTCAATGGCAAATTTTTTATCCTTCTGTTAATTGGACACATACCAGCACTAATGACTCCAACAGCTTCAGAGACTGCAGGAGGAGCACCAAGGTCTGAATCAGCAGCCATTTCAAAATCTTCTATCAGCTTCACCAACTGTAAGTGAAACCCAAAAAATAGGTTCTTCAACATATTTCTGAGACTTAAACTACAGATATTTATGCAAAGTCTATTTTAAATATACCTTTCTTGTCAGAATCTTACAAACATTTTAATGCAGTTTCCTGACTGAACACAAACAAAAAAGTTCAGGAATCCAAGTAGCTCAGGTAGATTTATTTGACGTAAGGATTTCAATTTTCTGGATACTTACTTTGAGGAAAATACATACAAAATCTATTATCTGTTTGTACAGTTTTACTCCTATCAATCACATTATTTTTAAAGTAGCTGAGGTTTTCCAATATATGTTTTATATAAAACGTGCAGAAATTAGAATATTTTCCGTAGTTTTCGTAAGTTCGAAGTTTTCTGAAGTTTAAAACTAGAAAATGAAATCTAAAACCAACCCAGAGCGAGACACTTTACTGAGCATTAGTCTCAAAGAGAACAACTTTCATAACTGATAGGTAATAAAAGAAAAATTGTTATAAAAGGAATGACCAACTAGTATGGACTGAAAAAAACAGGGAAAAAAAAAAGAGGTTTTCTTCAGGTTTTGGCTAGATACCCAGGATTTTTAAAACCCAGATGCTATGAAATGCTGAAACAAATACAAGATATGTGAAGATTTTTGTTTTCCTACAGGCTTTTGAAAAATCTGACTTTAATAACAACCTTGATGAAAAATATAAGTGATTAAATAATCCACCTGAGTATAATAACTGTGTGTAAGTGACAAATTGAGGTTCTTACATGTCTGTGAATCATCGAATACCCTGAGTTAGAAGAGTCCTACAAGATCCATCAAAGCCCAACTTTATTTTACTTCCATATTAAGATTTATAAAGACAGCAAAAATGCAAATATTTTATGAAACAGATAGGATCAGGTTCCAGAAATAGTCACATAACATTCTGCAGCAACACAACTACAGAAATATTTTCCAAAAAGGTCTCCTGCTCAGCCTGAAACTTGTGTGCTATTCCATTTTCTCAGTTACACAGAAATCAAATATACTCAGCCCATTCACTAAATAAAACCACCATTNTTGCTATTTCTGAAATCTTGCTCCATATTTTCTATTATGTTCTGTAGTGTCTGTAATTGCATATCCATTTCCCACTGCTTTGTGGAAAAGTATTCTTTTTCAATTACTTTGGATGGAAGTCCTGCAGAAGGAAGAGTTCTTCCATCTTCATGTGCTGTGTTCCAGGTTACACTATCTGTAACAGAATCTGACTTATCTTTCTGTTGCAATTGGTTTGATACCTTTTTCTGATGATCACCTTAAAATAAAAAAGAATACACCAGTATCATTGAATATGCCACAAGAACCTAAATACTCCAAGTAATTAGGCACAGTTGTGCCATGTCCAATAGTATGTTTTAGGAGGCAAGAATCATTAAAAGTCAAAGGTATCGATGTTTAAGACTAAAAAGCCACGAGGTGAATTGAGGAAAACAGTATTACTTTTTCTCAGATTTAAAACCAAAATGGTTTACCTTGCTTCTGAAGTGCCTCAGGTAGAATTGCATTAGTAACCGAAGCTGCTGTGTGATGAAGTTTTGCAGTAGATGGAATTTCAAGCTTCTCATTTTGCTGTGCAGCAGCTATCTCTTCTGTACACTCAGGTATCATTGGCAAGTTGTTAAGGATGTCACTGTCTTCAATGTCAATCACACTGATATATTCCCATTTATGCTAAACAACAAGATAATGAAGAATTATACAACATGTGTTTTAAATAAGCTGTTTATAGTGCATTATTCCCCATTTCCTGTGTTCATCTCTTTACATTT
>VZTN01035576.1:4412-40673 GCA_013400515.1 Erpornis zantholeuca | reverse complement strand
CAATTGAATCAGAGCATATCAAGTGTCTTTGGTTGCTACTCTTAAAGGTCTTGATTACATTATACAGTAGTTTCATACCTTGGGCATTAGGAATGGATTTTCAAAAGTTTTTTCCTGTGATTTCCTTCTAATCCTTCTCAGGTGAGAAGTTCTTTCCTCTGCTGTATTAGTGGTTTCATTGTTCCTAGCTAAGCTGTTTTCATGCAGGAGGCAAGCAGNATCTCTGCTAGCCTGATATTTTTTCCCCCAAGTTGCTGTATATGTAGGTGTGTGGGCAAACACGTATTTTCATGCATATGTCTGATAGGGGGTTGTGAATTTATATCACTGACTTGCACAATGAAGTCAGGTGGGTATATAGCCTTGCAAATATTGACAAGTCCTTTGGTCTTCCGTAGTTTTAGAGTAGGGTGCTGGCTTATGATTTTCTTTGCTTTTAATCTGTCTTGACTTAGGACCTTCCTTTTATTTTGAACATTAAGGTCTAGTGAATCAGGCACCCAGACTGCATCCATGGTAATTGACAATTTTCATATATTAGGGAATTTAAATGAAAAGTTTTATTGCCTCTACATGCTCAACCAGACCCTTTTCGAATTAAAGATAATGAAAAAAGTTAATGATCATTAAAAGGCACTACTTGCACAATTCTCTGTACAATCATAGAATTGTTTTGGCTTTGCCTTATTAGGCATTAGAGCTTATTTGGAAGATAACTTGTATCTTAGTGAGGCTTTTGAAAAACTGCTCTGTCTGTCAAGTTTGTCAGGGAACTTGAAACAAGAAAATCTTAATGTGACTTTGGGTTAATATTTCTCAAGAGTGTCTATGTCATAAAACCCAAGACATTCATTTGTATAATTTGGCCTTAGGGTACAGGGAGGAGTGGGGAATAGGCAGAGGAAAATGTACTGGAGGGGTAGTAGAGATTTGGATCAGAGACACTGCCAGAAGCTTGTGAATTTGCACAAAGCTGTATGTCTTAAAAAAAAATTAAGTGGAAAGAATCTTGAGTCAGATGTCTATAACCATTTCTTAATCTGTGACCTACAATCTGTCCTTTTAGAAAACACAGACTCTTCAAATCTCACATTGTAAAATCACTGTGGCAATCAGAACTTAGGCAAAGATTTAACTTTGGAACAAGCAGTGAATTTATATTAAAAGATACCTGTTTGTTGGTCCACTGAATGAATTATGTATGCAGACAATTCCTGCAAAAAATAAAATTCTTCCCTTTAGAACTAATGTGTGTCTTTGCATTGTGTCCTAAGTATCTGGCACCACCAGTGCCAGAATAGGGATCTAGTGGAGTTGCTGAGCTGTACTTTCCTCCCTGGCTTCTGCTCTTGCTTTAGAGAGAAGTGAAGGAAATTCCAGTGAAACGATCTCTTCTCCCAGTATATCAACTCAGTGCTGCAGGCCTTTGTGGTTTCAACATAAAACCAGCCACTCAACCAATGTAAGATTAAGTGTTCTCTGTGGACCATGTGCTGTGAAGTGGCCTATGCATGTGGAGCAGCTCTTGGAAGTCTGTCAACCACTACCTGCTCTGAGGTATTGACCTATACAAGAAAACTCAGATGCTGTAGAATGCCAAACACCCATTAGTCTTCCTGACAACAACCTTGGGCAAATAACTGTATACACTATGCTGAGCTGTGCAATTACTTGTATTTGTTTTAATGGAGATAGCAGAACAGGCATCTGGTGGCTTCAAAGTATTTTGTTTGTAAATATGAAAGAGTATTGAAAATGTCTTACAAGACAACTTGTAAAGTAGGTAGAGACCATTTTTTTCTTCTTCCTCATGCAGTTTATAGCCTCCCTCTGCAACGTAAAGAGAATTAGAATTGTTGGTCAGGCAAATTTGACAGTTTTAAGAGAAAGTTGCTGCAAGAGAAAAGTAAATAACCTAATAATTTACTTGTGGCCCCATTTTGCAAATTTACATTTTGCCCTTAGGTCCAGAGATGTTTAAAAGCTGCTACAGCTTTTAAAGGTGCTACACAAACCTGTGCTTTGCTCCTAGAACTAGCAGATAAAACACATGGTAAATACTGCAGTATTTATACTCAAACAGAAAAAGCTGTTTTGAGGGTATAGGTTGGAGTCTAGGCAGTTAGGAAAGGGGGAAAGGAAATACAGTCTTTTTCATGATTGCTTTAAAGTTACTTTGCATGTTAGCTCACAATAAGATTCTGTAGGTCTGAGTATGAAGTAAGAGTATATCGTAATTTCAAAACAAATTAGAGAAATATCCAATAGTCCCTCAAACTGTTTGAATCCAGTTAATACCCAGAAGTGAAGAACCCAGACAAATCCATGGTAGGTGTTTTAGACTGGCTAACCTACTGAAGGCTACCTAATAGGTGCTTGAGGCCACACATGAAGTAGTAAATGCAAAACCCTGTGAATGGGCAGCCATAGGCACCCTTACAGCCAAAATTAAAATGCAATTTATTTGAAAGTTATAACCCAGCATGGCCGTAATAACCAGGAATTGTCAGGGTAATGTGCAGCAGAAATTCTCGTTCTACTTTTCATTAGGTGCCAAGTGACATCATGCAGTGTGTACTAACTCTGGGGTTGACTTTGACAGTGGGGAAGCTGTTGGAGAAGAGCACGGAGGAATTTTTGTGCCAGTGCAGTCATTTGGCTTTGGGAAGCTCAGTTCACCTATTCAAGTTGTAACTTTTAAGGGCAGAAGGGAGCACAGGGAGCACTCCCTGGTCCTGGTGTAGCACAAAATTTTGAGAATCATTGCTGCTCCTGAAATCTGTTATGTGATTCTGCAATAGCTCCTGTGCCAATGCAGACAGGATGGTTTTACCAAGAATCACGCCAGCCAGCCAACCAGATGTTTTGAGACACATAATGTAATTATTGATATGAAAATCAAAACAAGGTACCATATAAAGGCAGGCACTGTTAGTTCATTACAGATGAGACCATTAGTCTTGTTGCTGTAACAAACTCTGTGTTCATTATTGTAGCTCAGGATATTTTTTTCCTTTGCCTAAATTGGCTGTTCTCTTAATGAATATTGCAAATCATAACCCAAATGATGTGCCTTGAGCTGTCTAATTTTTGATTTGCAATGAAGATTTCAGGAGCTCGATTTGTGCCATTGCAAAACATTTCCTGATGGAGAAAAGCGGGGAGACATGCCGTGGAGGGCTGCAGAATTCTGTGTGACCAAGCAGTGAATCAGTCTTCTGGTAGAGTAATATCCATGCTGTGTTTGGACTTTACCCTGGACTCTCTCTCCTTCACTGGAGATAGTGCTGACTTTGACAATGTTTTCATAAAAACCTGAAGTGTTTCAACGAAGAGATTGGAGCTTTTACTGCTTATGATGTATGTCAACTCTGTTAGACTCATAAATGGAAGGTGTTGGGGGAAGAAGTGAAAACATCCTGAAATTTTATTTCCAAGTTGATATAAAAATGGACTTTTTTTACTCACTTTTGTCTCTCCAGGTAGTGTCTTTTACCTGTTGAAAGATTGTGAACTACCTTCTGGTTGAAAACAAAAGCAAAATAGAAGAAAACTCAGACAAGAACAGTCAAACCCAAATGTCTTTTAAAAGCTACTTAGAAATGTTGTTTTCTTTAGTTGAGATATTCCTATTTTTCAATTAAATTATATGCTTTAAGCATATTTGACCTTTTTGCAAAAAGAACCATAAAGTTTTATTGACTACCACCAGTTGCAATAAAAGTGGAATTCCAATAAAACAATTATGAAGCATTTTAAAGACAAATTTATTAGCTCAGAATCCAATGCAGCAAACATGTATGTCCAGTGGCAACTGGGAGTAATATGCAGACACCTGTTAACATCTGTTTTCTGTGTATCAGTTACTGTCCAAGCATGACAACCTCATAGTCCCATTGACCTTAAACTTAAGTCAGTCATGAAACAAGAACAGTGAGTCACAGTAATTGCTTGGATCAAGCAAAGGACCAAAAGCTCTTGGAACTGTTCACTTTAAGGGCACGCTTTATAGCCCAGCTTCTTTAACAGATATCTGGGGAGAATTGGGATGGGTTGGTTTCTATGAGATGGGGAGATGTTGCGCAATAGGATGTTCTTGCTGGCTGGCTCTTTCATGTGGGTGGAGTTTTGTTGTTCTTATTTTTATTGTAATGGATTTTGAGATGGGGAATTGTTTTTCCATTAGCAAAGGCAAAACAACTGCTTTCAGTGTAGAGTGACCTTTTTGATTATGCACATGAACCACAGACAAAAAGAACACAATAAAATACTCCATGGGCAAACACAGTGAGCTTGACTCATCACTACGTTACTCCAGTTCTGCACTAGATCAGTTCAAGTGAACAAAGATGGAGCTTACCACCCATGCTGCCTGAAGCAAAGGGGTCTCATTCTAAGCCCTGACCAGAATGCTGGTTTGTAGAGAATGAGCACTGCTCACACTTTGTGGAGAGATAATTATTATCTCTGGGGATCAGGGGTGTGAAGAAAACTTGGCCCAGAATACTGAGATGGAGCATGTATATCATGTGGTATGTATATCACATACACAACGTGGCACATCCTGACGTGGAGTGTTTTATGAAGAATGTTCTGAACAACTAGACTAAACAAAAAGGTCAGTAGAACCTCCATTTCCTAGTTCACAATGACCTCCATAATATCACAGAAGGTGTTGGCACTTTGACTGTTTTACAGAAAATACTTGCATCTATGTCAGTTCTAGGAAACAGACCTTCTAATGGGTAGTGGCTGACATAACACATATGTCACACTCATCCTTGTTAGGATGTTTTGAGGCTTTCCTTTGAGTAGCTCCCTACCACAGAAATAAATCATCTCCTCATAGAGAGCAGATGAACAACAACATGTGAAAAGAGGATTTACGGCTGTGGCTGCTTTTCTGACTGCCGTAGGTGCCCTGGACTGCAGTTCCATAGTGCCTCCTAGAGGCGCTGGCTCTAGGGAGAAAAGCAGGGAGCTGCTCTATCGCTGATGTGTGGGGACATCTCGCAGTGCCAATTGTGTATTTATCAGTGTGTTGGCTGATTTCCTCTGCAGCTGTTGTGACTTGCGAATATTTGATTAGTTTAACGCAATAGAAATATTCGGTTCTTGGCCTCTGAACTACTGTAGTTTGTCTGTTAAACTGAGGTAGTGCTCTATGGTTTCTGCCTTGCCTTTATTCCCTCCCTGTGGATGCTACACCAGTAGCTACGCCTTCCAGGTGAAAAAAGGAATCCTTGCTTTCCAGGAGATGGCAAATCTAGGTGGGAAGTATGCAATTCTGTGTAGGACAATCACAGGGCAGCATATTGATTGGCAGACTTGACTACATTGTAAACATTTTTATTAGTCTGTCCAGTTAATGGCTTACAAAACCCAAACTAATCTGATTCCAGTAGGCTGAAAACAAAGCAAATTGTATACTGACTATGCAAGCCATGGCTATTCTTGCAGTCTCTATATAGGTGCTTATTAGAAACCCTTTCACCTATGTAGACACTGGATTACTTCCAGTAGTATAGAAAAGAATGTGGAATACAGATTTAACAGAGGATAGAAAAGGATGAGTTTGGACATTGAACCTTTCACTTCTCTTGGCACTTGGAATCCAGATGGTATATTTCTGGCATCTGCCTTGTCCAGGCTTTTTTTTTCTCTGTAACTCGCCTCATTCAAAGTGGTTAGGACTGTTATTATGTGACACTGTTTTGTACAGAACATTAAACTTTTCTGAGATGGGTTAAATCATTTCAGTGTGCTGCAAGGTTTTCAAATACTTTCAGAGAATGACCCATTTCTGAAAAGAAAAGCTTCCTGTTGGACACATCCCTTCTGTTCGCAGCTGCTTACATCTTCGCTTCCCATCTGTGATCCTGTTGTCCATTTGCAATCACATTGTTCCCTTGTTCAATGGGGAATGCAGGATAGGACTACTAGAGAAGCAGAAATATTTAATGTGTCTTCCAACAGTCTTTACTGTGACAAGTGTTTTATTCTTTCTGAACAGAGGCTAGTCATTCTGGAGAATGCTACAATTGATTTGGCCAAATTGATGAACTTAGAAAGTTCATCATGCTCTTCCTGCTAACTCTTCTATGCTCCTTTCTTCCTGTGTATCTTGGCTCCTTGCACCCACTCATGATTTGAGCTCCTGTGGCAGCTCTTGTCTTTTTTTCTGTTTTCATTATGGTCCTGGTATTAGGATAGAGTTTTTTTTCTTGTCTGTCCAGAATCAGAAGAGGCATCTGGACCTTTATCAGGCAGTTAAGCAGAAGTGCAAAGCAGAAGCAAAACCTGTGTAACTGGATAGCTGAGGTGTAATGGGAATTCTGTCAGAAATGATCCATGATGTGTGGTAGTTGGATAGTAAGGATATACTATTAGGTAGAGGATCAGAAAACATGAAATGAAGAGGTTTATCTTTGGGTTGCCTTGCTTGTCATCTTCTGGGTTTGGGACGAGAAGGGTGCATTTTGTGTGACAGTACAAGTTTCTGTTAAATAGTTTTGAGGCATTATAGCTTGGATAGGCTTCTTTTTTTAATTAAAAATTAAAAAGAATTATTATTTTCATTTTTTGTTTTCTTGATGTTTAAATAAAGGTTTGACCTGGACTAGAAGGAGACAGATGGCAGAGCTTTGACCCTGACAGTGACATTGTATTTGGCAAGAAACTCATTCTGTCTAGGTTCAGAACATACCGGACTGTTTTGGATTTATTTTTTAAATGAAGTTATGATTTGTCACTGAGACTGAAGGGAAGAATAGATAAAACTCTGCATTGTCTCAGAAAAAGAATTTCTGTTGATCATATATGCTAACTTGCAGTTCTTTGTGCAGGCAGACAGTGCTGTGAAGAAGAAACAAAAGGGCAAGCAAGACTGCACATTGGGTGGAAATAGAACCCAAATGCAGATTCTCTTTCACATATGTGAGCAAAACTCAAAGACTATAGGGAATGTGTAGTGCATGAAAGCTGGCTCTGCGTGAAACCAGAGGGGTTTTTAGCTGGAACAGTTCTACTTCTGAGGATGTTGAAAATCTGCTCTGAGTGCAGCCTACTCCCCAGGAGTGTTTCTCAAGCAATTCTAGTTCTTGGGGCAATCTCAGGATTCTCCTGGAGCAGCTTATTACTAAACAAAGAAATGCACTTAGTTTTCTAAGGCAGAATATGTTGACATTTCCTTCTTGCAGGAGACTTGGAGGTGCCGTGTTTTGACTTCTGTTTAGAACCAAGACTTGTTTGGAAATGTGGGAAGTTCCTCCCTACAGAGAAGAATGTCCAAGTCTTTATCAGCTGTTGCAGAACAGTGATGCTTTCTGGAAATGGAAACCTCATACCAGATCAATGCCTCAAGGGCAAGAGAGAAGCATCATCAAGTCACTTAAGCAGACCATCTCACAGCTTCTCCTGTAGTCTCTAGACAAAAGACTGAATTTTTAAAAAACGTTGGTATTTTTTTCTTTCTTAAGGCAAGTTAATGAGCATACAATGATTATTTTGCCATGGTATCTCAAACTGAAAAAAAGTGTCTGAAATATCTGCAAACAGGTGAAGTTAGAATTATGCCCTAAATTGTGTTGGTCTCTAATTTAGAGCTAACTGTTCATCAATAAGTTAACTAATGAGAGTAATTCATTCTATAATAGAAGTGTGTTTCTTATTATCAGATAAGACAATTTTAAGAATTAGCATTTGTATCATTCCCCTTACTTTCAAACTCAGGTAGTAATAAGAAATTTTGGGTTAGACACTCAAAAAAATCTTATTTTTTATTTTTTGAAATTTGAATGAGGATGGCATTTGAATACAAATTTTTATGCTGAAGTGTGTCTGAGGTTGAGAGTGGCAGGTATAAACTAACACCTATAGTCCCATAGCAGCAGCTAAAGGACAGGTGGAATCCATTCCTTTACTGAGTCTCTGTTGAGGCACTTTTGCTGTAAGACTGCAGGTGATATAATTCCAAGTTCTCAAACATGGCATTTGTCATTGTTTCCCCAAACTTCACAGCACTGATTTTGGAGAACTGTCCATTAAATCATCTGCAGTCAACTGACTGACCCATCATGTTTTAATTAGATGACTTACAACAATCCTTATGAATAAATTCCATTGAAAATTTTCCATTTAGGAAGTGTTGTCTATGTAATTGCAGATATTTCCCTCAAAGATAGTGTAATTACTTTCTCCTTTGTATGCCTAATTGCAGATTTATCTGCTTTAAAAATCATGTTACTAGCATCCAGTATCAGTGTCAGTATCTGGCATACCTCAGATTCTACCACTAAGGCTGTTGGCATTTAAAAAAAAAACCTGTGGAGTTAAGGAAAAAAAAATCTCAAACAAGATAATGTACATTTAATTTATTTATGGTGAGGTCATGCACCTTTAGAAAGAATTATGGGGTCTTTCTTCTCTCTATGAAACAAAGTGATGAGGCATGTCTGAGATTTATTTTTGTTATCAGAATTTGAGCAGGTAAAAGCTCTGTTTTTGGCATAAAGTTTGGTGTTTATGAATAATTTTTCTGTGAACCAGTAGTTTCCCACAATGAAGCAGCTGGCTGACAGTAAGTTTTGCCCACGTTAGACAAGATCATTGATATCCAGGAAATTTTCCCTGGAAGTTTTTCAGCACTGCAGGGATGGAGAGGTCCCTTGGAAGCTCTTCCTGCTGATATGTAAGTCAGGCTGTCAAGAGCTCTTTGCTGTATGTTTTTGTAACTCCTGTAATCTGTAAACCATAAGTGTGTGGTCAAAGTATAGATGAAATGGAAAGGAGTGTTTGTGAGCTTATGACTGGACTAGCTGCAGTTTCACAGAAGAAAACCAGCTTTATCTCTCTAATCCTTCTCCTGGCAGGCAGGACATGAAAAACGAAGGTAAGACACTGTACCTATTTATTGCTTAATTTCTCCCTATAAATTCTAACCTTGTGGTTAGAAAACCCAATAAAATCCAGTAATTCTCAAATGTAAACAAGTAGAAAAATAATACTCCTGAGTGCAGGAGTTTGTAAGTATCCAAACCCTAAATATGTTAACACAGCTGCATGTCTTGTGATTCACTGCAGTTCTAACACAAAAATATGTGATCTGTTTGAAAATGTCCAGAATACTGCAAATTTCTGATGATTCCCTAACTGAACAAGAGCAAAGCAACTATTAAAAATTCAAATGGAATGAATAAAGAGTTGTGCTGAAATGATATAAACAGCTCTTTTCCTTAGCTAATATTTGAGAGTTCCAACTAAAGCCCTCCCACAGTAAAGCTGTGTAAGCTAGAGGCCGTGCAATGCTTTCTGAATGTATTACTCTGCCTGTGAGCTATCCAGCTGTGTTTTAAGGCATTCTCATAATCTGTTTGGGTTTTTGGGGAGGTCAGTGTGCCACAGTTCAGTGAGAGGCAATTTCTTCAGATGTTGCTGAACAAGGTAGCACAGAACAAGAAATATTCTGACTGTGCCAGTGTGGTATTTCAACTCACGTAACTGCTGTTGCTGGTTACTGAACGTCTTGTCTGTCTTTGTGCAGTGTGTTCTGAATGCAGCTCTACAACTGAAGCTGTTTGTGTCTCCTGAGCAATGGCTGGAGTTCTGTGCACTCCAGCTATGCCCTCAGCCATAGCTGGGTTTCCGTGGCAGGTAAAGCAGTGGTGAGAATACCAGGTGCGTGTGCAACATTTAGAAATTATAATTCATCGTTAATCAAGAAGCTCACCAGTACACTTTGAATGCCTGAAGTGGAGTGAAAAGCACACAGAGAGTCACAAAAACATGGCAGAAAACAAAAACAATTTCTTAGAGAAGTATTAGTGGAATTTACTCAGTCATAAGTGTTATCTGCATGCCAGGTCTTCTTTCAAAGACATGGTGTTTTTTCCACATAGCTACTGTTTAGTAATAAACCTAATAACCTTCTGCAAATAGCTTCTTGCCCCTGAGCAATAAATGCAGACTTCAGCTATAATGATAACTGCTGGAGATTAGAAGTTAAGCCTCCATGATAAAGAGAACAAAGGAAATTAAAGTGCATTCAGTTACATTTACAAAATAATTTTAATTCCATGCAATTTCAAAAGCAATGTTTCCATGTGTTAATAATGTCAAACAAAAAATAACATTGCTTTTGCTTTTTCTTTTTTTTTTTCCTTTTAAGTATTTTTCCTCCTCATCTACGCTACTTAAATAAAAATGTCATTTCTTGATTTAATCCAGCTCAACATTTCTTAAAAGGCATTTTGTGAAGCAAACTTTTCTACTTCATAAAATTTCTATCTGTCATATTTTCAACCTCAGGTGCTGAAAGAAAGGTGTCACCTCCTAGTTATTTGGTACATTCAAAGAAAATGTTGCCAAAATACATGGTGGTTGGTGTTGGCTTTTAACAGGTTTTAACAGGTTTTACCTGTCTCTTCCTGCAAAAAAGCATACTTGGAATTAAATTTCAGCACGCTCAGGCATATAGTTACAGTATCCTTTCTTAAGCTAGGATCTGTCTTCTGGGACAGGGACTGCTTTGATTTATCCCATTATTCAGCAAGTGTGAGTGACTAGTGTTACCTGGTTATCACTGCCAAGAATCCTGGGCTGTATCAAAAGGAGTGTGGCCAACAGGTTGAAGGAAGTGATTCTCCCCCGCTGCTCTTGGGAGACCCCACCTGGAGCACTGCAGTTCTGGTGTCCCCAGTACTAGGAGGACATGGAACTGTTGGAGCAAGTCCAGAGGGGACCTCGAAGTTGATAAGAGGACTGGAGCATCTCTGCTAAAAAGACAGATCCAGAAAGTTGGGGCTGTTTCAGCCTGGAGAAGAGAAGGTTGTGTGGGGAACTCAGCAACCTTCCAGTGGCCGAGAGGGTCTGCAGGGAAGCTCTGAGCAACTGGTTCCAGTGGGAGATGTTCCTGCATGTGGCAGGGCTGACTGGGACTAGGTGGTGTCTAAAGCCCATTGCAACCCTGTAACATTCTGTGATTTTGTGATTATGACATCTCTATCGATGTACAAAACTTACCAAAGAGAAGGGCTATTTCTTCACAAGCCTTCATGAATTCAGGTGTTTGCTACTACATTTTGCTGCTTGTCCAGCCAATGCCGTATTTGTGGAAATAGTGCCAAGATGCAGAAAAGAGCATAGATTTTAGAAATGAATAGGAGTGGTGTGAAGGCTGGATTTTCTCCAGAACTTTTCTGTAAATCAGGCAGCTGATCTGAGATGCAGTGCCCTGATGCTTCAGGTATACAAGCGTTTCCAAATATGTATGCTACCATGAGTATCACTACATGTGATCAACTCTATTAATGGTATATTCTAAGTCTTATCTAGAAGAGCTTGTTCTTATATTTACTAGAATTTTTGATTTGCTAGAGGCAGGATATTCCTGCTTGAAGGATTGTTCTGTCTCAAAAGTGTGTGTGCATCTTCTAGGAAAATACGAGAAAAATTTAGTGTGAAGAAAGGTCACTTCTGGCATTGAGCAAATTATGTAGGGTAATTTGATTCTTATCTACCATAAAATTTAATGTGAGAATACTGCAACGGTGGGAAGGAGGTAGGCCTTCTACCTCCTCTCTTGGTGGTTAGGCTGTTCATCTGCAATGATGGATGCTGTGGTTTAATTCTGCCTTCTGCTCTGGAGATTTAGATCCTGCTGTCCTGTCTCTTAGGCCAGGACATGAACAATTAGCAGCAGTGAGGTCTGCTGCAACGTGTTCTCATTTGTTCTTCTTTACACTTTCTTGCTTCAAAGGAGCTGTCTGTGGGTCTTATGCCCTCTCTGGCAGGGGCTTGTGCTAACCATCTGGCTTTTAAGATGTTCAGTTTGGTGGTGGGCCACTTAAGCTTTGCTTGCAAAGTGAACCAATTTCAATGCAAGGGATGAGAACCTGCCTCAAAATGCTCCAATAAGTAGCCACACGAGCAAAATCAAATCATAGCTCAAACCCATGCCTTGTCCAATCAAGACAGGAGTTTGGATTTGCGTTCCTAACTCCTCATAGGAATCACTCTTTGTATAATTCCAAAATGGAACTGGTCCAATAAGGCACTTTTTGCTAACTACTTCAATGATAGTTGACAGTGAAAGGGCAGTGGAGTAAGAATGATTCTCCAGCCTGATGTTAATGGTACTCACTTTGGAAGCTGTGGCTTCAGTACAGTAGGAAGCAGACATAGTATAACAAAGAGTGAACTGCATGTAAAAACTCAGAGACAACGATTTTTTTTGCAATGATTTTGTAAATATTGTATTGTATTTCCTCGTCTTTTATGTTTGCATTTGCCAAATGTTTGCATTTTTCAAAAATGCTTCCTCTTGAGACACATGGAACATTTCATGTTAAACGAAGTACAGTGGCCTGGGCGGAGATGGTAGTGGTTTTGGTGTGGAGACCTGGAAAAATTGTGAATTCGGTTCACTTTGAACCAACATCCTTTTTCAACTGTTTGACTTGGCAGCTGAACTGAAAAAACAGTTATTTGACAACCCTAAGCCCTCCTTTGCAGTTGGACCCTTGTGTTTTACTAGGAAAATTGTAGCATTACTGCCTGGAGCTGTTCAAGCATGGCACAGAGGCATGAAATGGAAATCACACTAAAATTTAGGGTTGTCTGAATTTTTTGGAACTGGGGGAACTCTGAAGTGAGATTAAATGGTGGCATCCACAGTATGTACACTACTGGACTCTCCAAAGACATGCTGTTGTTTTCCCAGATTCCCTCTGTCACTCGCTTGTTAAAAACATACGTTTGATCCTTATGGGAAATATTAGAAAGAAAGCTCTTGACTTGTGTGCATTGTTAGCTGGGAACAGAGACATTCCTTTTTTAAACTTGTTCATTCCATGATGTAATGAGAACATTTTAAACGAGGACAAGCAAATTGCAAGTGCCAAGCTTTTTCCTAGATGCTGCTTATAATCAAACACACCCAACCATGCTCTTAAATACCTCATAATTAAACATGCAAAAATGGAGACTTAATTTGAACATGTAAATTAATCACATGTTGTAACAATGGAAATTCATAACTGAAAATCCATTAGCAGACAACGCTGTTCCTCATTCTTTTGTTTACATGTTTATACTAATCACGCAATAGGATTTTTGGTGCATGTCACTCTTTGAAAATCAATTCTGTATCAACTTAGGAGATGTGTTCCCATTTCTATTGTATAGCTTTGCTCTATAAATGCAAATAATTGCAAATTAAGCCCCAAATGTCTAAAGAACAGCAGGAGTGACCATTATTTGATGTATGATGCACACCATGTCATTTCTGTGTCACTACTCTAGGGATTAAATAAGTATCATGTTTTGGACATCTTAGGAAAATAATAAGCAGTGTAGCTCATCCAAAAAACATCTGCTCATATTTTTTTTTGTTAAATAGTAGACAAATATATTTAAAATGTGTTTTCAATTGCCTGCTAAGAAAATAAGTTTGCATAAACCCCACCCTTTTATCCTGAAAAAAAAAAAAAGTTAATTTACCTTCTCTAGCAATTTAGAAAAAGCCAAAATTTATTCACATTGTGTATTTAGCAAGTAAAGAACTCAGTTGTTGTGGTGGACTACATTAAACATAGATGGATGAGAATGAGGTCAGTGGAGTGAACACAAGCTGTACTCCTCAGAGCTACTGTGCATTCACATGGCCTTAAAGATGTTTACCCAGTGGAAGTCTGTACTTGCCTGTGTATTTCACTGCATGTGCATGATAGGCTGTGAAGCTTTGCCTAAAAAAGCACTTGTGAAAGAAATTTTCATGTTTGCATTTTGGTTGAATACTACAGTACTTCTATTGATAGGGTTTACCTGACTCTGTGGGGATCTGAATTCACTGGAGGGCTTGGGCTCTTTGTCATCTAATGGCAACCCTGGTCAGCAAAGCCTTTTTCATTAACTTGGATCAGGCCTTGGAATTCCCCTTCATCAGCTAGTGCTTACTCAGTTGAAAATACTGCCTTGAACTTTCTCACTCATGCAGGAAAAGTTCTTCTCAACTGAACCTCTTCTCTGGTTTTATTGTATAAATCCAGCTTGATCCTCAGCGTCCTGCTTCTTAATGTACTACGCAGCTGTCTTGTGCTCTTGACTTCATGCCACCCTTGTGTTATACCTCCCAGTAGGTCAGCCACTTCCACTCTGTTGTTTTGTTAATCCTTTTTAAATAACCACTTTTTAATAGTTCTACTTACAGGAAATACCTCTCCAGTAATGCCTAAAATGTTGCCATATACATCTTAAACTTAAAACCCCCCTCTTCTATATGCTAACATCATGTCTACAGACATGGCATTGAGTTGTGATGAAAATAAGGAGGAAATATTTGATGAAAACTTCTCACCTTCTTGCATAAGAAGTGCTAAATTCTGATGGGAAGCACTTGGACATACATAAGAGATTGGACTGTTCAGCTATCAAACTGGGGTCTAAATAATGAGGGGGAGCCACTCTGAAACAAAGTGTACTAAGTGTGAAGATAGGAAAGCATTTATGAAAATGCAGCAAACAGCTTTGTGATAATTAGTGAAAATGAGGTCACAGCCTGTCTTTCTGTCCTACATGAACCTTGTCTTTATTATTGTGGCATCACAGCTTATGACTCTGGGTTTTTAGTGGACCAGTACCATTTCTCAGTTGTTTCTGCTTTCTCTTTTCTCACAGTAAGATATAACTTAAGTTCCTAAACTCAAAACCCCCAAAAAATGCAACCCACAAGCCTCAGTGGTATTTGGAGTTTATGTATTCTTTAACCAAAGGCCTTTGCATAACCAGATACTGGTACATTTTTTAGTGAAATTCTTGAAGCTTTGGGCTTAACCACTGCTTTTTGCAGTGATATGCTTAAAAAAATGTCAACTATGTAATTGTAATGGAGGTCTGTGGAGTGGAGGTATGACCATTTTCTGGAAGTTGTAGACTGATTTCAAGGTCTAGATTGACCTCCAGCAGGGTCCTGGCTCCAGCTTGAACAGTCCCATGGTGACATCAGAACTTTGGCATCTATATTTAAACATTTTTTTGTGTTATTGTCATTATTTCGGAGAAAAGCTGATGATCTGGCATGAATGAATCCACTACAGACATATCTGCTGGAGTAAGCAGAGAACTTTACAGCTTTATGAGTTGAGAATTGCCTCATTCATTTTTCAGAGGTTATTAATTCTGAAACTTTTCTGTTGCCTACAGCAGTGGACTTGGATGTGTATGGGAGAAGTTATTCAAATTGTAGCAAGGGGACTTGATTTCTGAGAGAACAAAAAGGAAAAATATAAGCAAATCCTTGTTGGAAGAAGAGATACAAGCACTTAAAGAGGCTTGAGAGTGAAAGAAACACACAAGGGATTTACAAGGTTGGAGTTAAACAGAAGTAAATAGGATTTAGAAATGTTCTTAGAAAAAATAATCCTGAAAAGGAAGAGAACAGCATCCCTTTCCACCCAAAATCAAAAAGGAATACTATTAAAGTGTTCTTAAAGTTGTTCTTAAAGTATTTAGTTTCTTTTAATAACACTCATGATATGTTGAGTAGTCCAAAATGATTGTGTGTGTATTGGCAAACCACAGTAGCCTTTTGAATACTCAATCTTCATCTAAGTGTGTTTCAGATCTTTGTGTGATAAACCTCATTTGCTAAATATGGGAGGTTGATCTTTGCTATAGCATAGAAGTTGCATGTGATGTAATGAGAAATGTCATTGTCAGGACCCTTTAACTAAGATATTTCTGAAACTTTTGGTTGCTCTTCTTCTGGATCCTCTATAAAATCTGCATTGCTGTTCAGTTTATCATGGAAAACTATTGGGAGCAACCAGAAATAAAATCCAAGACCAGGACTTTATTTCCCGTATTTTTTTTTGGACAATATTCTTGTTCAGGTACCGTGAATGGGAACATCATCTATGAAGTAGCATAGGGTTCAACAGCCAGAGTCTGGAGGAAAATAATCTGGCACTGCTATTCTGGGCAGTGGATCATTTGTGGCTTTAAACAGAGCACATGATCTTTCAATCTCAGTTTCCCTTTCTGAGGGATATAGAGTGATGAGAATAATTTCCTTCTTATCTGACACAATATTTCTATTTATTATAGACAGATGAAATGGTATGGAAATAGACTTAATAAGGATTGTTCAAAATCAGAGCATATCCATCATTCATAATTTAATTGTTTCAAATTTTTTTCTAGTGAAGAAACTGAGTTCATAATTGAAGATACCAAAACATTTAAAGGTTGGATTTGCATTCTGGAGATTATTCAGAATTTCAAGAAAACTACCCCCCCCCACTGTTTCATTATGAGAAATATTCTAAAGGCTTTCCAAAAGTTTTGTCTTTATGCAGAACCGCAGTCTGTTTATTTCTTCATGCCAAAGATGAGGTTTGGCACAGGATTGTCCCATACCCTTGCCAAAAGCTCTCCTAAGAGCACACTCAGTTAGTTTATATTACTACTTTTGAGAAAGGAAACATTAAAGAAACCATATTTTTAATACAGTATAAAGGTCCTCTGAAGGCTGAAAATGCCTCCCTCTGGCCCCAGCTCACTGCAAAGGACGAGGGGATGTGAGGGAAAAAGGAGTCCTACAGTTAAAGAGCTGCCTCTGTGTGAGGCCTGGGAGTGAGGTCAGCTTCATGCTAACCCTCATTTCCCTGCAGGCTACGTTTTCAAAAAGTGCTTCTAAGTGTAGCTGCCCAAGTGGAGACAACCATGGTTTCATTTTCAGCAAGTCTGGGCACTCTAAACACCTGTTGATTCAAGTGAAGATGGACCTAGGATGCCTCCTGCCAGCATTCCCAAACTACTGCAAGTGCAGGATACCCAGTGTCAGGTCTGTTCCTTTCCCTCTGTGTCCCTTATGCACTGATGCATTGTCTGTGCAGCTTCTATAAAAGGTCACTAAACCAGAGAAAGGCTATGGTTATTCTATTTATGCATATAAATATAACTTGCATATAACTTGCATTTTCTGTTCTCTTAAACTGGTATAATCTCCAACTGATGTATGGAACCCTGGGCTTCTCCCTGCTACCTAGAATGAAACATTAGGCATAATCTTTAAATTTTGACTTTGGCATTCTCTCATGTATTTGGGAAAGAGAGACTTGAGGGATCTGCTAACTATGCTGCAGAGGGACTGCTGACCACTAAACCGTTTCATTTAAATGCAGAGGGTTTATTTTTTTACAATTCTATGAAGTCCTGAAATCTGAGGTAATACAAAATTTGAACAAAGAAGGCTATTGTCAAAGAAATGACTGAGTCTATTGGCATATTCTGCACAGAGTGAGAGAACATTTTAGGTGATTTTAAGATGATCTGTGGATTGTAAAAGAAAAATGTGTGTACATGTATCCATGCATCTGTGTATCCATTCATCCACTCAGAACTCAGACTGTACATTTAGAAATGGAAGCCAGCTGTTAAAGCTGTCGCCCAGCTGTGTATCTGCCTCCTCCTGGGGTGTCCATTCAGCCCATTCCCTGTCCACAGCCTGCGTAGGGCAGGCACAGTCAGCTATCAGAGAACTCAGCTGAAGCATGGAAAACACTTTTTTCCATTTGAGTTCCCCACACCATATGGCAGCCAAATTTAATTTTCAAATAGGGTTTTTTACCCCCCAATGAAACTGCCGCTTTAAGAATTTCATGTTCAGTCATCTTGTTCAACGACAATGCCTTTTCCTCCTAGGGATGAGTCCAAAGAATTTCTATTAGGTGGCTGAATACTTCAATGTTAGGGATGTCTGTGCAAAATCTGCATATTAAATTTGAGTGTCCAGTCTTGCACTTGTCTTTTTCTTTTCTGTGAGAATAGCTGTCTTTGAGTTGAAACCTATCAGAGTTGCACCAGTGTGGATTAAGCTACAGTGTCCAGGCCCTTAACACTTTTTAGTGATAGTTAACACTCGAGTTACAAAGTGTTTCCAGTATGCTATGAAAATATGCTGAAAATTCTTAAAGTATTCAAAGAGGGAGTTATTTTATAATCTGCAATTATTCTCAATAGTGGTGTTTCTGGACAGAGTAAAAGTGGAAAACTTTAATGGGTAGATCCTCTTGTCATAACTTCACACTGATATTCAGATGTCAGCACTTGAAGAACTTCATCCTTTTTTCTGCTGTGAATAAATATTTTTTTTAGTTAACCTGCTGGAGGATTTAAAAAAGAAATCAACATGTTCTGTAGACTTGAAGAGTGTTTATTTGTACCTTCTAACTGCCTATTACAGGCCAAAAAATATTCCCCTGTCACATCTGCACTGAGCCCAATTCCTTCCATATTTGATTACCTGTAAATGCAAACTTGTGAGCACAATTTCTTTTCTACCGATGTTGATTTTGAAAAACTGTTTCTCTTAGTTCGAAATGAATAAAGTGCCATTTCCTATGGCACTGGATTCTCTGGTTTTCTAACAAGGCACAAGCTCCATTTGGAGCTTCTCCAGTGTGTAAGAAATTCCCAACAGCTCAATATTAGTAGATTCTCTGAAGCCTAATAGGTAATGTTTATACTAAATTTTAATTTATTGTTACCTCTATTAATGCCATTCTGTTCACCTATCCAATGATTTTCCTGCATGTTGTTAAGAACTTAATTGTTTCTGAAGTGTCTGCTTTTATCAGATTTAGTTGGAATTGGTGATCATGTCCAAAAAATTATTGAGGGGGTATGCATGAGACCACTTGTGCAAACAAAGCTTGACTGCATAAGATTTGTTTCCCTAGAATATCTGGCACCTATGCTGTTAGACATATCTGAACTTCTGTGGATTTTTGGTATTCTATTTTTACTATTCATTAGAGAAGGAGAGATAAGAAAGTTTAATCAGATGCAAAACAGCATTCCCAGAGGATATCAGCAGTGACCAATGGAGCAATTTCTTTCTGACATTCTACCTGTTTCTGGGGTTGTATGGCGCCATGGTCAGTCTTTGATAAATGTGTTTGAAATACACTGGCCTGATAGACTGGCAATGGATGTTAGTAAATAGTTTAATTTTTTGTCATATTTTCAAAGTATTCATGTCAACAGCCAATAGGCAGGATGCAAGTTAAATGTTGAGTCTCTGCCTTCACTTCTGTTTGTATTTGCTATATCTGAAGATGCTTCTAGATTTTGGTACAAAAATACTTTTCATTTAGAAATTTGGACCTCCTCTGATGTAAGCCCCAAACATTTCCATTTCTAAGTGCAAGAAGTTGATCCCTATGTAATTATGAAGTGGTGCCAGGTTCTAACCACACTACCTTACTTACCCTAGTCCTTTGGAAATGTTTTACTTGCAACAACTTTATATACCAGACATGTTTGTTTAATGAAAATGTTGTTATGATAACTGTAAACAACATATTTTTTATATGACTAATGTTTTCATGAAGTTGGTTTCATTTTCACAGGTCACTGCTTCCTTTTCCAGTCTCACAAACAGTTTTCTCAATCATTTTGGGCACTGAGTTGGTGCCTCAGCACTTGGATCTGTGTCATATGATTTGATCTTCTTTTCAGTGTTCTGCTATTTGTCCCTGTCCATGTGCTGTTTTTCTGACTTTTTTTTTCCTTCTTGTGTCATTTTATGACAGTGTTTCTCCATGATGTGCTTGTTAAAAGAGGTGAGATATCTGGAAAAAAATTAGACTTTGTGTGGAAAAAAAAGCAATTAACCAATAAGCTGCCTAGAAAGTAAGTAGTTTTACTTTTTCTAATTTCTTATGTGTGCTTGTGTTGTTATCTTAAAATCTACATTCATGACTTTATCTACAACATAAGGCATATTTTGTAAATGAGCTTAAACACTCTATCAAATTGTAATTATTCATTAATAGTCTCTCTTTATTGCTAATGATATGCATCATGCTAACAGAGTTTGATATACTGGTTATACAAATAAAGTTCATCTGAGGTAACACAGTTTATTCCTTTCTCAGGCATCCAGCCTGGATCTCAGCTGCAAAGTAAGTACCTCTCCACATCTCATTACCAAAATAGCAACCTTCTTAATCCTTTGCTGTGAAGAACAAAGGTTCGATTCAGTCTCTGGAGCAGAAATAGGATCTTATTAATGCACTGGCAACTACCGCGTTGTTATTTTTGTTAGAAAAGAGAGAAACAGGAATTTGCTGATATATGTTAGATTAAGGGCTGTTATTGTTTTGAGATTAATTAGATTGCTAGCTGGGCCTTTCTGATGTCAGTTGAAAATCTACAAAATACCTTGTAATTTAATATTCTGGTTGAGATCAGGAGCTACTTCCTGGAAATTCACTTCTATTCTTTGTTCTGAAAGAATCACTAAGGCTATCAGTTAAATAGTGTACTGTTTACAGTGCAGGGAGAAAAGTTTTTGTGACGGTCTTGCCTGGGGTGCTGGCCTTGCTGGACTCAACCCACTTGCCATCCAGTGGATTAAAGCTGAGACCCAAGACACCAGTGAGGTACCTCTTGCTCAGCCGTGGCGGAGGTCTGTGCATTGGCTGAGCATTGAGGCTTGAACACGTTACAACTGACGTATGAATTCACATTTTGAAGTGTTAGAGCTCCAGTGATGTTTTATGGAGTCTTTTCTTTCTTTCTAAAGATTTGCTGTCATGTAGTGTTGGTCTGCAGTGGGCTGTAGCATTTTGGATCCCTGTGGGGAAAGACTGTCTCTGGCAGCTTGTCAGGATAAAAGTTGTAATTAGGATTGCAGAGAAGAGCCAGAGAAATTCCACTTGATGAATTAAATGTTATTGAGCTTGAGGACCTGGAAAAGGGTTAGTGATGGATCTGGGTGAACTCCCAAATTGGTATGAATGACTGGCATAGAAGGTATTGCTTAGAGCAAAAAAAAAAGCATTGTAACCGATCCGTTGAGACCAGCAAAGTTTCTGGAAATGACTGGTGCTTGATAATTTTTAGCGATAGGCAAATGGCATACTCCAAATTACGTGTGGTCCATTGTGTAATTCTGTGTGGGTGTGGACCTTTGCAGGTTATTGGCCTATGCCACCTGGCACAAAATATGTTTGCTTAAGTCTTAGCATGTAGAACTTTGGGTGTTTATCTTCATGTGTATGTGAAAGGTTCAGGGTTAAGTGAGGGAGAACTAACCAGAAACTGAGATCAGCAGAAGCATTCTGGATAACTGTTTCCAGGCCTGAGTAATGAAGAACAGTAAGATGGCATTTGCAGTGAGCCTCAATTCTCTGCTTCTATTCCTCATGGTTAGGACAAACCCTGTGTTTGGCCTCCAGGAGATGTGACAAAGATATGTCTATTGATAGAGTATGTAGTTTGAGACTTGTGGCTTGAGTGTGTGAACTTTTATTTGTGAGTTGGAAGAGATTTCTGAGCATAGTCTAAGGCAATTTTGTAATATTAATTGCTAATTTATCCTGATTGTCTGTGCCCCCAGAAGGGTTTAAGTATCAGGTTTTGATAGAACAGGAATGTTTGAAGTACCAGTAGGATATTTGGGCCCAAGTTTGTTCTCTGTTATACCACTGCAAAGCTGAGATTCTTGCATTGACTTCTGAGTGACAGAGCAAAGCAGGACTGGACCTGAGAGATGAAGCTGTGAGTTGCCTCTGTGTGCCTTGGGCAGTGAAACAGCTGACTGAAGAAACAGCTCATGTACTGCTTGCATTTCCCCTTGATGGTTTCCAGCTGTCCTCTTATCCTTGGCATGCGAAACGACATTAATTAATTTCAGCTTACGAATATAAGTGAGAGGCAGTGTGTGCTATTCACCTTATAATGCTGCACATAAACAATGGGCTGCATACAACAAACTGTGATCACAAACGCTAAGTGACGTTGTTGTAACTAAGCCAGGGGCTGAGTAAAAAGAAAGTTCCTTTGGTAAAATAGCCATAGGCTAAATGTTTTCTCAGCCTGTGCAACAGAGGTAGGCATGCCTACATGCAGGAGATCAGTGTGTATGCATCAGTTTGCACCTACACCATGTATCAGAGTGTCACAGGCACTGTGTTTTCACTTCCACAGGTCTTTTACTGTTAACTAAGGCAAGAGAAAGGAAAGAGCTTAAATAGGACAGTAAAAGAAGAAGGCAGTATTTCTTTTTTCTTCAACCCATAAACACATATTTGTAGGATATAAACAGTTTGGGGAGGTTTGACTTCATATATTTCTTGCACATTTTCTGATTAGATGGCTTTGTCAGAGAATATGAAGAATTTGTAGGTGTAAAATGTATTCAAAGAATTTGCACACCTTAATTTTCAAACCTGTTAGTTTATTGTTGCAGTGCAAGACTGAATAAGTGGTATTTTTATGCTGCTGCAGTAAGATCTGCCATCTTACCGATGGCATCTTACCGAAATCAAGAAATGCAGGAGAAAATGCATTAAACAAAGCATGAAAATCCCACTATCTTAACACCATTGCTAGTCCTAAATAAAGAGTCTCCTGAATTTGATGGATTGCTACAGACTCTGTTAAAAGCAAATTGGAAATTCCGAACTCAAATTTAAGTGAATACTAGGAGAGTGGACAAGGTTATGCAGAAGTTGGAATATGTATGGATGCTGCAGTCATGATGGAAGAATTTCCGTGAAAAGGAAAAGAAGGTGTTGACAGGTTGGAGTTGCCCAACTAGAAGTGTTGTATAAGCCTGGAGAAATTACCCCTATGATTTCAAAATATAAATATTAAATGAACTACAGAAACTTGTGTGGACAATTATGAGTCTGGACAAATATACTACCAAAAAAACAATGTCTGATTACTAAGATTACTTGGGAAATGAATCATACTGGGGTCATCAAAGAACTAAGTTAGATGAATTGTAGTTGAAATGTTAAATAGGTTTTTTGGTCATAGAATGTAACTGTGATGAACTTCTGTTATGACAGTGGAGGAGAAAACTGAGAAGAAAGCAAAAAGCATGCTTGGAAGGGTAGGGAGAAGTGGTTTCTATGAACTCTCTGTCTTATATTTAACTCCTGGTGTCATCAGAGATCAGAAGTGTTGCAGATCTTCAAGCAGGTAGTTTCCACTTAATTTATTGTGTCAGCCTAGATATATAGTGGGTAGAGGTGGCAGGCAAACTTCCTGTTATGTGTTTTGCTGTAAAAATGGTGATTGAAAAGTAGCCTGAGATCTAGAAAGGGCTGAAACTGACATGGTGGAACTGCACCATAGGCTGGGGCTGTATCTGAAAATGGACAAGATTTGGAAGCAATCCAGTTTTTATTTCTCATGTCTGCATTTTACTATGGAAAGATAAAGCAATAGGATTTGTGTGCGTTGTATAAAGTTTAATTCTATCAAAGCATCTGATGCTTATCTCATTTCTAAGATGCATGTTTTTGTAGGAAATCTCGTGTGTTGCCCAGTTGCTATGATCTTAACCAGAGGGTTTTCTGACTGCAGTGCTTAATTTAAATATGTCTATCACATGCATTCAGTAATACTTTGTGACGTTCTGGTATTCCCTAGGGACCTGTCACCCTGCAGAATATGGGAAATTAAATTAGTGAAAGGAGTTTAGTAGAGCATATGTTCTTTTTACTTTTTCTTGAGGAGGTAAATCCTGAAGGAACACGTGCCTCTGAGCAGGAGATCACTCCGTCTTCTTAGTCAAGCAGGACTTACTGTGAAGTTGGGAAAGTGTCAACCAGGCAGAGTTTTGATTCTCAAAGTAAGGAATAGTCATATCAATCCAGAAAGTGAAGGAAACTACCCTGCCCTGGCAGGCTCTCCAAACTAGTGAGCAAGGCCAGCCTTTACTGAACTGTGAGAATATTGCGCAAGATTCATCCTGCATTTCAACTCCTAACTGCTTGAGTCACTGAAGGTATGTCTGCTCAGGATTTGGCAGGCAGATAGCTCACTCTGTCCATGCTCCAAGCTGGCTGGATGAAAGCTGCCTGGGAATGGGAAACTGTGTAGCCCTCATTAGTATGTGGCTGAGCCTGAACTGATAAGCTCTGCTGGGAAGCAGAGTGTATTAGCTTCAGATCAGAATTAGAGGGTTGCAGTTACAAGACTTTAGGATCAGAGGTAGCTTCTATCTGGGCATCTTGGAGCACTTGCAGATGAAATTGCATCTTTCTGCAAATCTGCCGTGGAATTGCATCCTTAACATGTTTTAGCCAGACATGTGATCTGGGAAAATGGTGCCCTAAAGGCAGCACATTCTTTTAAAAGAAACCTTGAGTAAAAATCCAGGGCCAAACTCCAGGTTTAGCAATCTGCTTTCAGATGCTTTCTGTCAGGTCTGAGGATTGATGTATGCTAGTGTTAGAGGGAAAGACTTAAAACTGTATATTTGAATGTAAGCCCAACTGGTCCATGGAAAGGACTGTGCACAAATGAGCACCTTGCTGTAATATCTGCCTGAATTAAATGTCCCTCCCTATACAGGGAGGTACACTTGCTCCTTTGTTTACAGTGAATGGAAAGCGCTAATGACAGCTGATTTATCTCATGTCCTAGGCTCCTGAGTCACTTAGGTACTTTTGAAGATGCTCTCTTTCAAATTACTTTCTGTAATTTATTTCCATGCCTCTGATATTCAGAAAAATAAACCAACCTGTTCCTAAATAAATTCATGAGTCTTTAAAGATTATTTTGTCCTTAGCTTCAGGAGTCCATTAGTTGCTATGTTCTGGAAGAAAATGAAAACAATACATTCTGTAGGATATAAAACTATTCCTAAATGTGGCAGTGGATCACTGCAATCATTAGATTAATACCAACTATTATCATCCAGGATGTTCATCTGGTTTTACTGAGCTATGTTAACGAAATGGAAATGTATGATTAAAGTCATCCTCTCTGTCCCTCTAAAGTTGTGCCTGTGAATGAGTCACTGTTTTACAAATGGGTGTTGCCAGACACTGATATTGAATACGGCTCCAGCCGTCAGAGCTCTGGGTCCAGCACCACATTCTTGGAGTCCAGACTGGAACACTGAAATTCCCATTGAAATCTGTGGGAATTCTGCATGGCTAAAGCCCAGCTACCTTTATGGCTGGCTGAGGCAGCTTAGAGAGCTGTAACTCTATGCGTGTAGTAGCTTGGGGACTCAGTATGAATTTCATGCATCTCTTCAGTTAGTCACTTGAAACCCAAGATGGAATTGAGGATACCACATTCCACTTAGGCTTTGTTTGCTTGAGGTCAGCTGAGTGCCCACTGCTGCCTCTGGACGTGACACCTTCCACCCCGCTGGCAGAGCTGCAACTGTGGTTTCTGTGCTCCCTGGGCACAAGAAGTATTTGCACAGAGCAAACCCCAGTGTGTCAGTCGGCTGGCCTGCCCTGCAGTGGTCCTGGCTGGCTGCACCAAGGGTGGAATATGCTTCAGCCTTTTCACAGACACAGAGCTGCTTGCATATCCTGAAAGTAAACAGCTTCCAAAGATCTTGTGGAGCTGCTCACAGAAATCTGTGTCTTTTGGGCAAGGTTGACCCAATAGTTAATTTTGCTTGTTTGCCTCGCGTATGAGACCGGGATTGAATAGTCCTGGCTTTGGGGAATTTCACATCTGGATTCAAACTCTTTATGGCTACTGTCCCCTAAACTGTGCCATGGGCTGTTCCCAAGTCATAGTTTTGTACTTTTCCAAGCTTTGTGTTTCATATCGTCCCCTCGGGGTCATTTGTAAAAGTGGGAGGGCCAGATTGGTAGTTGCAAGAAAGAGAAGTATCATCACTGACGTCAATGCAGCTCTTCCACTTTAGCAAGGGATCAGGCCCATCTACCAGTGTCACGGTCTGCTGGGGAGGAGGGGAGGCAGCCTCAGAAGTGTTGGGTTTGCAGTTCGCCAAGTGACAAACAGAGAATCTGAGTGCGGTAGCCAGGCATGTTACAAAACACACTGTTGGAGAGACAGCTCTCTCTGGAGGCTTCGGTCTTGATTTACTTACTCCTGGTCATTGTCCTGATATTCCATGGCTTTCAGACAATTAAAAAAACCCGTAATATATGGACTTCTGTGAGGATAATTGGCTGAGACCCCTTGTGGGATTTCTGGGTGGTTTCATGTGGTGTAGGAGGCCAGTTGTTGGCATAGCTGCTTTTGTGCAGCTGGGTAAAGCTGTAGTGGAAAATCCAAGGCTAGTTGCACTGTGTTACCAAATGTATAATTACACATAGGTTTGAAATAATTTAAAGCTTCCAAATATTTTACAAATCTTCAGATATTTTAAATAATTTTGAAAGCATGAACTAATAATCCTGAATTGAAAGGAAGAGAGCCTGAAAGCTCTCAGTAACACAGAAAAGAGAAGTTTTCTCAGGTGTAAAGGGGAGTAAGGAGGGGGGAAAATGCCACAGGACCTTTCAGAGATCCACTAGTGCTGTTCCCAGAACTCTGCCTGCTTTGTGCATTTCTTCTCTTGTGCTTTTGCTCATCTGAGCACTCTCTTTAGAGATCAGCAATTGGAAACACATAACAAGTAATTCTCTTTGCCAGGTAAATGGGAACAATAGTGGAGTGGGAAAGAATGAATCACTGCCATTAACAAGAAAACTAGGGTTGCTCTCATCATCAACACAATGCAGTGTCTATTCTCAAATGTCAGGGCTAATAACTCACCATTTACAAATTAGACTTAACCCCCTCCCACACAAACCCACATAGCCCTTGCTAGCCTCCAAGCTTAGGTTATAGCTGCCTTTCTCTGAGGGCTACCAATAAAACCTTCAAAATACATATCCTCCAGACAGTCTGGCTTCTTTCAAGATCAAATACTCCTCCCTTTTTCCCTTTGGATTTTGTTTTAATTACAGCTACATCACTGAAAAATGTGGAAAGCCCATCTAAGGCCCTAATTATCCTTAATGTAAGAGGACCATTATTGCCTACAGATGAAATGAATAATACAACCAGTAAGAAAGATTCCAAAGTTTTGATTACCTTAATAAATTCCTAAAAGTGAAGGAACTCACAGATCTTTATCCAATGCAACCACAAATTATTAATACAGGTGGGAGTATCAAAAGCTGGAGTGTTTCAGCTGGCATCTTACAACATCTGTTGAGATGGTGTTTTTCATCCAGTGTACTGATGGATTATGACTATAGCCAGCCAGAAAAGGTGTAACAAGGATGCCAGTTTCCTAGATAAACATCATGTAGGTGTAGAACATGAGATGCTGCTAATTTCAGATGCTCATCAGGATATTAATAACCTCCATACTTTGATAGTAATGGGCTTGTTTGAATTCCTGGTCCTGAAACATTGAAGACACCCAAGATATGTTTTTCATTCAGGATGGCTTTTAAAGTGAAGTTAAAACAGGTAACTGGATAAAAGGACACAAAACCAAATTTAGGACTTATTAGTAGAGTCCATTTAGCAAATTCTGATTGCCCAGTCCAACACCAGCAGTTTTTTATTAATGAATTCTTTCTTTCTCTGCAGATTGAGAATTCTTCAAAGTGATTTACACGCAGTTCTTAGTGCAGCTGTTTGCTGGGGGTGTGTGCTCTGTGTGGGGGATCTATCAGCAGTCTGGCTACCTCTGTGTGATCTTGGGTAAGGCCTGGATAAAAATCAAAGGCCAGATTGTTCTGTTTTTCCAAATGTGTTGCCTGGGGCCTGCTAATTAATAGAATGTCTAGGAATGTCATACATCTATTGAAAAAAAAGCGTCACTTGAAAATTGCTATTGTTTTAATTGAATGTTGTCATTTTCGCATAGCGACCAATATCTCAGCCTACCAGTCTTCTTGAAAGAGCAAACTGGAACATGGGAAAACTGGACGCTCATAGGGAAATGCTGTCTCTTTTAAAGTTATTTTTTAACGTAGGTCTCAGATTCATAAATGCTCCCACATGTTGACTGGGGGCCTTATCCTGAAATCCAAACTTGTGTTTCATTCTTATGAATTATTCCAACATAAGCCAGTGCTGGAGGCTGACTGTAAACAGGGGTTAGAGAATTGAGCTGACTTTGACCTAGCAATGGAGCATAACTCTGGAAACGTTTGCCGGAGATACGGCACTTTGTGCCATGGACAGGCCAGCTGAAACTTTGAGGTTGTGCATGGCAGTAGGCACGCAGGGATGTCTACCAGTGAGTGCTTGGAGGATTGGGTGGTAGGTGGTCCTAATTTATTTGCTGTTTTAACAGAAATCTGGGATTTGTTATGGAGTGAGTTAGTTCCTCTGGGAAAGGTGGGTGTAACTTGTCAGGACATGAAGGATAACTAACCTCAGACATTTGGGAAGTTGTGTGTGTGTGTTTTGATGCATATGATTTTGTTATGTAAAATAGTGAGGCTCACCCCCTGCTCTGCCTGTGGGTTTCTGCACAGTTCTTTTGAAGGAGAAGGGTAGCTCATATGATGAGGTGAGAAAGAAGATGAATGGAAATAGAAACCAGGAGGAATCACTTCTTCAGCTGAATAGTTATAAGTGCTTCTAAAATTCAAAAATTTTTTGTCCTGTGTCACTGGGCATGCAGGGGAAAAAATAGAACATTATCTAAAGGTTACATCTTGATTTTTACAGATTTATTAGGCCACAATTTATCTGTACATGATGAGAGACATTTTGTATAAATATCTGACTGTAAGCATTCCTCAAATGCACCCCATGCTGTCAAAGAAAACTAAAATCCTTTTTCTTCTCTGTGTAAGTCTTGGATTGGAAGCAGGTTTTCATTTGATTTGTTTCTATCAGTGCATTAGAGCAAAGGTGTGTGCTTTGGACCATGGGTATAATTTTGAAGGTTTCTTAGGTTGAAAACTCCCTCAGTTGGCAAACAGATCATCCAGTGCTATATTTTCTGGGAACCCAGCAAAGATGATGGCATTTTGGAGGCGGAAAGAAGCAGTGGGGAATGAGGGGGAGTATCTTTTTATCTGTCAAATACAGTTGTGGTATCTCTGCAACACTGTGCTTTAAGTACAGTGTGCTGGTCTTGGCTTTTATGAGAGTTCTGGAAGAGTTTTTTGCACTGCACAGTCTGATTGACAAAGAGGTTTTCTGTCCTCGCATGACCTTCTTTTAATTTAAAAAAAATTCAATAAAAGTTCAGCCACACAGCAAGGGATGAATTTAAAGACTGCACACCATGTGACAGTGGTAAAACTTTCATAATAGCCGTCATATTTGTTGGTTTAAAAATCAACTTCATTGTCATAGTTAATAGTTTGCAGCTGCTGTAGAACAGAGGCAAATTGCTATGTATGTGTCAGCCTTAAATGCAAGTAAGTTTCAGTGACTAGGACCTCTCGGTTAGTTTTTCCTATCTATTGGTAGTATTGCTGATCTTCATCTCTACGCGATGAGAGGATTTCATTGCCACATTTCAGCACTGCTGAGCTGATTATGTGATCTTGCAAGTAAAATAAACTTGTTTTCAGTGTCCTGCCAAAATATACTCCACAACATGCCATTAAAAAGGCTTGCAGGGTCATGTGTAAGAAGGTGCAACCCCCTGCAAATCTATGGGGTATCATCAGCATTGATTTAACTAATGAAAGTAAGTTACAGGAAAAGTGTTAAAGAATCAGAATTTAGCACCTAATGTGAAGCTCGGTAATAAAAGCCTTTTTGGAAGATCACAATGTAAGTTCTCTGCCAACTTATAACATATGAAAGTAGTTATAATTTGCACCAGGTTCGTATCAGATGGAAATGGGAAGTAGATGAAACAACTCTGTCTCCATCATGCTAGAGATGTGCAGAAGGTGTGCAAAGTCAAAACAGTCCAGTGGTCAAAGTGCAGCAAGCAGTCTGGCAGGCAGAATATGTGAAGTGTCTGTTGGTTATCCTGGACTGAAGGCTATCCAAGAAATCCTCCCTAAGGTATTGGGAGTTGTGGCAACCATAGGCAATTATGTCTAAAGGGATCTGTTGTGCATTTAGGCTGAGAAAATGTAGTGTTAGTTGGATTTAGGGAGATCCTATTTTACTTCTCCTCCTCTCTACTCTGTTTGCTGTTAAAGTACAGCTGAGTTTAAACTGTGTGCCTAAAGCTGCAGAGTAATATGTGAGAGGTATCCTCTTTAAGTCATCCCAGAAGGACTGTGGTTATTTAAACCAGAGCATCCCTCGGGGTTTTAGGCACTTGTCTCTGTGGAGAAGTCATGGAGTTCAATAAGTGCAGGTCTGGCTGCCCAGGATGCTGTGTTCTCATGGCTAAGGGTCAGCTTTTCCTCCAAGAAAGTAAACAGTAGAGGAGCAAGAAAGGTTTAATGACTGAGCTTACAAGAAGACAGTACTTTTAATGCTGAAGTCAAAAACTCAGAGCCTAAATGGTGGGAAAATTTCCCCAGGGAAGAGGCAGCCCACACAGTCTTGCACTGGATTACTGTTAGTGCTACTTCACTTATTTGGTTGAGATTTCTCATGTGTTTCCTGGGCCAGAACCTGACCCTCAGGTCTCATTTACAGTTCAGAGAATTTCAGTTTGGCATTTCTGTGAACATTGTGTAATTGCAATAATTTCAACTCTTGTTATTCCTTCAAACTTGGATAATTTGTCAACGTGCTAGTTTATTTTATTCACATAGAGACCGTCACAAGCACTGAAGTCTAAAGTAAATACATGGGATATCTAGTTAATCTGTGTTTTTTTTCTCCTGGCCTTCTGTCTTTCTTGGTTTGTGGAGGTTGCTTTGTTTTAAAAACAAATGGAAGTGTATACAAGAAGATGGATGGAACCTTCAAAGCACCCTGTTGTGTGTAAGGGCTCTAGGAGAGTGGCTCTGGAGTCTGGAAATGCCACACAATAGGTACCTCCCTCCATTTCTGAAGTAAATTCCCCATCCTCTTGATGGAGTTTCCTAGCCCTGAGGAGAGAGGGACATCTGGGCTGAGCCCTGGTTATTTGTCATCCAATTCACAATTAGTAAAAATGTCTTTCCACAGAAAGAGTAGAGAAGGAAGGGAAATCATAGAATCATAGAAAGGCTCAGTGCCCCATCCAACATGGCATTGAACTTGTGGGGCATCCACAGCTTCTCTGGGAAACTTTTTCTCTGTCTCACTGCCCTTAGAGTAAAGAACATTTTTCTAACATCTAATCTAAATCTCTCTTCTTTTCATCTAAACCCCTTGTTCCCGTTTGTCCTATAACTAGATGTCCATTTAAAATATCATTCTCCCTCCTTTTTTCATGTAAAAAAGTCCTCTTTGAGTACTGGAAAACTGCAATGAGGTCTTTCCAGAGCTTTCTCTTCTCCAGGTTGAACAACTCAACTCTCTCAGCCTTTCTTTGCAGGAGAGGTGCTCCAACACTCTGATCATTTTTGTGGCCCTCCTCTGGACTCGCTCCAACAGGTCCATGTCTTTCTTGTGCTAGAGACTCCAGACCTGCAGAGTAGGGGAGCAGAACCACCTCCCCTGACATGCTGGCCACACTGCTTTGGATGCAGTGCAGGATGCAGTTGGCCTTCTGGACTATGGGCATGCCCAAGATATACTCCTGTTAGAAAAGGTGGGACAGATGTCCAGATAGGAAACAGCTATAGATGTGCTGGAACTACCTCTTCAGGATTAGAACTGCATCTATTTTTCTGCCTTTTCGGACAGAACAACTTGCAAGCTTTTGACCAATAATTCTTTGTCTCCAACATCTCTGAGTGTTTTCTGAAGATTGTGGACAAACAGCCATGTTTTTCCTAGTAATTCTGTTCTGAAGGAGATTTCTACATTTAGGCCTACAAGAGCAGTTGGCCTGTGTGGTTAGAGAAAGAGGGTGGACTTTATGTAATTAAATATAAAGGCATCTGAAGTGTAAACGTGCTGTTACGCTAGTCCTTGAGCATTCTGTCATAATCTGTGGATATGAAGCCAATGTGGTTAAAGGACTCTAAGTACCAGCTCTACTTATCCTAGAGCAGATGTGTAAAATGGCAAATGGACTCTGTCCATGACAGTGTCTCTATCTATTAGTTAGAGGTGGACTGAGGCAAGAACATCTCCAGATTTTTTGTCTTCTGCTTACAGTGGTGGAAAAGTTTGTAGAGATGGTCGTCTGTGTTTTATCTTTCTTCTCATGTTGCCTTCCTTCTCTCCTCTAAACATTCACAGAACTGTTCAGGGTAGGCATGAACTACATCTCTTGAATATAAATTTAGATTTTTGTCATTGTAGCTTTGCCTGGAACAGCACATAATCTACTGACATTTTGGATCTGCAGGAGAAAACCAGAATTTTCCACCATCAAAGGTCTCTGGGAGTTGTTGAAAGAAGGCTGGAACAGTCCTGGGTTTTGGACTTTATTTTCTTAAGGTATTTTTTCTCCTATCTGATTTCCAAAGGGGTGTCTGATTTTCATTTTACATTACCCCACCCTGTGGCGTTTTTGACATTGGCCGGAAATGAGAAGCCTTGTGTTGGAAAGGTGTCATCAAAACAATGACTAGATATACTTGGAAGAAACGTTTATTATTTGGCTTACTGCTGCTGAGAGCTGCTAATTACCAAGCAATTATGACCAGACATAATTTTTCACTGTCTAAATCTGCCTCTTGGGTTTAATATCTGTCAGAAAACAAAAACCAGAAAATTTTTGAAGAGTCCAAAAAAAGGCCAAGACATGTATAAATATTTCCTCAGGGCATCCTTTGCTACCTTGGACTTCAAGGCCAGGAGTTTGGCTATTACTGCCTCCTTAGAAAGCATTCTTGGCTCCAGAATCCTGATCCATCTTTTCTCTCCTGGATTTTCAAATAATCAAATCATAAAAATAGTTAGGGAAGTACATTTTGCATCTGTAACTTCTGTGATCTTTGGATGCTTTAGGAGTCAAAACTCCTCATGGATTTGCTACAGCTGAGGGCTGTGCGTTTGACTCAGAAATCCTTTTGCACACAAATAAGAGGGCAACCAGTGCAAAACAAAGTGGTTTTAATGCATTAGCTAAGCAGGAAGCATGGAGATCTGTCTCTGCTGTGTTAGGAAACAATTTGTCTGTGGAAATGGTATGGCACAGTGCTTGCTTGGGAAGACAATGCTGTGAGCAATGTTCAGTAGGCTGTCGGCTTGAGAAGGTCTTACAGGGGCACTGTCAGTGCATCAATAGGCCTGATTTATCACTGTATTATATTAATTCTACTCCAGGGTGGCTCCATTCAAGTCAGTGAATTTATCATAGGATAGAACTGGGGGGAAAAGAGTGCTTCATCCTTTTTTGCTTTCTGCATGAATTTCTTCCACAGAGCCACATCGATATTTTCAGTTCTGTCCTCTTCATGCCCAGCTGTGACAAGGTGGGAACTGGAAGCTTCTCATTATTGCTTAAAGGAGTTGGGATATATTCCTGGTACTGGCAGAAATTTCTGAACCTCAGATTTGCCAGCTAATCCTTAAAAACGGTTTCTGGTGAAGACATACACATGAATCTTACAGTGTGGTTCTTGAGAAGGCACTTTGAAAATGGGATTTACTGTTGGGGTGGAACACCAGAGGCTGTCACACCACCAAGCTGAGAATAAACAGAGAAGAAAGCCTACATGAGAATGCCATGAAAGTGGGTATAAATGAGGGAGGGAGTAAATTCTTGCATCCAAACAGAGTTTGGCATTTGCCTGTAGCATGCAGATACTTTGCCAGCATGAAGAACAGAATTGAGAAGCGAAAATCTACATCTTCATGTTCGTTTTTCAGCAAGCTTCCAAGCATACACATTTTGTTCAAAATCACCACCAAGCTGTTTATGATACATCTGTGCCAACTGCAATGTTTCATGTAGCCATCGAAGCCAAATCATTGTGACCTGATGTGACTCAATTTTCTAAAAGGGTGCGTCTTGAGAATTCTCATTTTCTTCAGTTCAAAGTGAAAGACTAGGAAATTGTTGGAATGGATCTGAAAACAGTGCAGCATTCTTATGCAGAGGCAAGAGTGCCATTCAGGCAAACACCAGAAGAAAATCTGTCTTGGGTGTGTTTTTCTAAATTAGTCTGAAACGTTCCTTGGAAAAGTGTCAGGAATATGACACTTAAATGAACTCGTTTACATGCTCTGATTTTGCCTATATCTGTGGTATTGGGAACTGCAACAATAAATTCTAAGTGCTCTGTTCCTGAAATTTTAGTTCACTTTTTTTTCCCTGTATGGAAATTTATTTAAGACTGTATGTGAAGTCTGCTTTTTTTCCTCTCTGGTTTTACTTTTTTCCTTCATATATCTCTTTGTTCTACTCCATATTTCTGTGAATATAAGTTTTATTCCTCCGTGTGACTTTTAAACATGTTGTGCATCTAGAGAAAAATTAAGTGGAAAATTTTCTCTTTTCTTGGTCTGTTTTTTTAATCTTTTCTTTTGCTGCTGTTCTGCTTGGATTATAGAAAAACTCATATATTCAGCTGTTTAGATATGTTCTCATGCATACATCATGGTTTATTATGCATTTTATTCTTGTTTCCTCAAATACAAATCAACAGTAAAATTTTCCAAAGTTCTTCAAATTGAGGTCAGATGCTTTCAGGCTCATAAATCCTCTTGGTCAGTTTTAAGATATTTTGTACTTGAAATTTGTCACCATCTTTCTCTTCAGCAGCACAGCCTGGTTTTAGCTTTGTCCGAGATTGAACTGGACAGTTGAGCATTGTCAAATTTATAATGAGCAGTTGGATTTATGTATAATAACACTTACCAGTGATGCTGGGTTGTTTTGTTTTTCAGAGGTTTCCACTACAGCAGACAACAACAGACACAGATAAAAATGGCTGTGTTTTTTTTCTCATGCAAGCCATGAAACTAGTTTAATTTTTTTTAAGTGTAGTAGTTGATGAGAGATTTCCTTCTGATGAAATTAGATTCAGTAGCATAATTGATGAAATAAGCAGGAGGAGATTACCCTAAATGACCTTTGTGTCTGAATCTTTATTTGGAAGGGAGAAAGACTTTTTTGAATGTACTTCCAGATAGTATCTACATTTCTTAGAAACTTGCAGGGCTTTTTGCGGGAAACCCCCAAACTATTTCTGTGTGGCTTTGGCCAAAATAATTTGGTTTTCTCTTACCAAATTTCAAAAAGTTTGAATAGTTGGCTTTTCTGAAGGAAAGGCAATACTTTCCATATAGAAAAGTCCCCATTTTTAAAAACATTGCTTTTTTTTTCTTTCCACATTTCTGACAAGCTAAAAGAGCACAAAATTGCCTGGAAGTACATTTCTTGTGTCATGAAATTTCAATGTGAAAATAAGATTTACAGTCTCTGAGTTTTTGCCTGCTTCAGCACCAATCAGTGCCAATACATTAGGCTCAGAATTTGATGTAAATACAAACACAGGTCAGTGTTTCTTCCACTGAAACATTGCAAATACTATTATGGCTAATTGCCATTGACACCAGTCAGTGAGGAATAGAGGCTGCAGTTGCCTAAACAATATGTACAATTACTTAAAGGGATCAGCTGCCCTTTTTATACCCCTCTGCTGTGATTGCTGGAGTGTTCATTTTAGTGAAAAAGGTGTCAGATGAGGAAACTTTGCCAACTGAAAGCTAATAATGTGAAAAAAGGAAAGTTAATGTGGACAGAAGGGAGTGGCATAAATTGAGGTTGTGTAATTTGGTTGAAGTCTGAATTGGTATTGCTTTGAAATTGCAGTGCAATTGTGTTACATGCTTGAGATTGTGCAGTGTTGGTGCCACAGTGAATTACAGTTGTTCAGTTTTATGGGGCAGTTCTGTTTAAATCCGGGGTTGGATGCTATACCTGCTGGGTAATGTGCTTTATGGGCAGTTTCAGCAGGTCAGCATAAAACAACCACCCTGATAATGAATCTTATTCCTGTGTAAGTGAAAGAATCTGTGCTGGTCTGTGTTGCCCTTCCTAGACACACGGAAGGGGTTCTCAGTTGGTTTTTTCCTATTCTTGTCTCAGTAGACTGTGGGGATACATTTACAGAGTCTGAAACTGCCTTTCAGAATGTGGGAGTACAGTATTGTTGCTGTTCTGTCTACTTCTATTTTAAACCCAGGGTTTGTACCTCCTGACTTCCCTAAATCAGGCTTGGAACCTTCCGTTATGATTGAAATGAAGATGGAGGCTTAAATGCAGGGATTAGATAGTTAGGATGAGGGTTTAGAAAATATCCATTTTTGCCATCAGATAATTTTGTGATATTTCTGTAAAGAAGGCTCTTCAACAAAAACTGGAAGGAATTCGGCCATGAGGAATTCCAGCAGTGAGAATTTGAGATGTTTGGGAAATCAGGAGCAAACTGAAACTGAGGTCTTAGAAATGGTGGTATTTTTTTTTCTGGTGCCAAAAAGCATGCCAAGTTATTTTGTCCTGAACAATCTGTAGATTTAATCTCTCTTGAAGTGCCCAAGGGG
>VZTN01035550.1:2578-15111 GCA_013400515.1 Erpornis zantholeuca | reverse complement strand
AACACAATCTCTTCCATAAAAAAGATTGATAAAAAAGACTCAGGAAAAATTTTCAAATTTTATTTCACTTGAAGAAATATCTTTGCATTTTTCCTCTGCACTAGCAAGATTGTGTGAAACATTTCACCTTTGTGAAACTAAATACAAAATTATTTGAAAAGCTTCAAGCAATTATTATACTATTCAAAATCAATGTATCAATGAAGATAAATTTGACGTTACCATCAGTATTTCAGGCATATCACAGGTTTCATCTTGGCAAAGAGAGGCACTTCTTCCTTTTTAATAGGAAGAAAAGCAGAAGTGAAAATTAAATAAACCCAGAAAATTTTAGTACCATTTGATTAGCTCTACTTCTAATTTTGGAGTCTGGCAATCATTCTGTTCTTCAGTGTTTGACTAGGAGAGGTAATGATACTGTTTCTTGAAAAGCTTTCCTGGGCTCAGACACACACAGCAATGTATGTACAGTTACACTAATACAGGATATGATCATCAACTAATGTTGTATTTTAAAGGTACCCTATATTTCACAGCCACGTTATATCCAAGATAATGAAACTAGAACTTATTTTGTAGTTCCTCATATTTTTGTAGTATTCACATCAATTCTCCATTTTGAAATAAATTCGAATCTATTATTATCTAATTCACAGTAGGTTTAGCGTTAATTTCACTTATGGAAGGATTTTTAAGAATAAGAGGTCATATTTTATGATAGATACTACTTCATTTTAATATTTCTTGAAGCACTATTATCACCCTTTTAAAGTTTACTTTGTTTAAATTACTTTCATTTATAAAGAATGCAACCAAACTTATGCCTTCCTCTTCAAAACAAGAGAAACCAATTTTTCAGTTCTTGGTTACAGCCTTCTAATTCAATTTCTTTGCTGAAATAAATTATTTATTTGCCCTTTCAGAGGAACAACATTCTAGTCAGTCCTTGTGCCACTTTTACATATTTCTTTTTGCTTGTTCACCATCTCTTCCTTACAAATAAGAAGATTTGTATTCACTCAGTATTCATTCAGTAAATACACTCTGCTCCGCACAAGCATGTGCTTGACTGTCAGCCTGTTTTGACCTATGGGTCCTATATATTAGGCTATTTTTCCTGCAAAAAGACATATCTAAACTGAATGAAAAAAAAGGGGTGCTACAATGAGGATTCATTTAGTCTCCCTGAGAACATTATGATTTTCATAAGCATATCTATCTATCATAACCACCAAAAACAACACGTACTCAATACCTAATAACAAACAGTCATTTCCCAAGATTTTTTTACTTCTGAAAGTACAAAACTATCATAATTTCTTTCCATTTCTAGATATGGTCTAAAAACATTCTTAACATTTACTCTCTAGTTGCTGTAAAACATTTATGAGAATTATGATTCATATTCCAAAATACACAACAAAGAACTTTTAAAAGTATGTCTAAATATTCATATTTTACAGCATTAGTCAGTTTTTGGAAGAAAATTTGTTTAATGTGATTGGGATAGCATATCCCAATGATGTCAGCCAAGTTCAACTTCAAAAACAACTGAATTACTATACAAAAATCAAGACTATGAAGAGAAGAAAACCAAACTGTTGACTCAATAACTGCAAAAGTTTCATTATGACCTCAATATTTTCCCCTTTTGTTTGGCTTGCAACTAATCAGCCAGCATTTGAATGCTCCAAATGAGCCACAGCATGTACTGCCATCTGTCTAGCCCATATTCAAAGAATGCATCAGTGATCCGAGGCTACTCCGAAGAGGCTAAGAGACATGTAAAAGACCTATCAGGAGAGCAAGTGATAAGAGATGGGGTTACTTCAGTAGAACTGGAAAAGTAAGGAAAGCAATCATAAATCTTTGGAAAACCAGATTTCATTAGCTCCAATTATGGATTAAATTTTGTGCAAAAAACATTGTCCTACCCTTAACAATCTCTTTACAATACTTCTTGAATATGTATGCTTGTCACTTTTCAGGTCAGAGAAGTTCCAGTCTTGAAAGTTATTCTTAAAATAAAACTCTATTTTTCTTGAAAGCTTTACCTGCTTTTTTCTTAGATTCACTTGTAGAATCAGCTACATTTTCCAGTATTGCAGCTAGACATAACGTTATCTCTGCAAACATTACATTTGTGTCTGCTATGTTGCTCTTCTCCATTATTTCATTTATTATCCAGAGTATATGAACCCACTAAAAAAGGTTGAATGAGAAAGAAAAAGAACCAAGACAGAGCTACATCAAATTTTTCTAAGACATTGATGTATTACAGAGGTAGACAAGGTTTTGCACTCAAAATTATTTAAAAATATCCACAAGCATGCACACAACTCCTTTCCTGGAACCAGCTTCTGTTTTTGAATGTCACCAGATTAAGATGCTGAATTTACATTGCTCCATAACCCCTGTTTCTTCAGAGAGCAGACTTTTTTATTTTAGAATATTATTATTCCTGCATTCCTTTTGCAAGGGTTTATGAATGTTCTACAGCCACAACTTTTATACCCTGCTCTAGTGCAGTAAACCTTCCAGTAGATTTGATTGCATGCCTCTCACTTGTCTTCATATCTTCCCACTTAAACTCAGAATAAAAGAGATCCAAATGCTACTGTTGTACATACAGAGGAAAATAACCATACACTACCTTCTGGGGAACCTCTGAACAATTTTACTATATAGGGTCACAAAATTAACTCCTCCAGAAACTGGGTAGCATTAACTGGTAGCCCAGAGAGCCCATTTCGCCAAGAGCCTCTCACTCACAGGGCAAACTCAAGGGAAGGCTGTGACCCTATTGAGCGGGCCAAATACTATTGAGTCCCATCTCTCTTGTCTTAAGCTGTAAGGTTTTTGCCACTTTGCTCAACTGATCTAGGGAACTTTCTTGAAATATCAAAAAAAAAAAAGATCTTTTCTGCCACAACATCCTATATTCTTCTTCTTACATCATGCCCAAATGTTTTCACTCATTTAGCTTCTTACCACCATGGCCCACTGGCAAAGAGTGGGTTACTTTACTGCAAAAAAAACTAGGAGATATTTTGATACTGGCATATGTGAGCACAGTTTGTTCAAAGTGAATGTACAATTCATATTTTGGTGAAGAAGATTTATCTGCATTTTACCAAAAGAAAAGGTACTTAGGCTGGATACCAGTGTTTTACTGACTTTTCTGCAACACTGCAGAACACATTAAGAGAAATATGTTATAATGAAGGAGTACTTGGTAAGCTTCATGTCTCTGCATATAGTCTAAGCAGTCACTTCCACTCATTTGGATTTGCTGAAGTTCCATTTTACACTTCTGCCACAAACACATTACTACATCAACAAGTATTTCTTTGTCAGGATGGACATTCTGGAAAGAAAAAACAATATAATTGTGGAAACAAGTAGGCATATAAACACACAATAACCCAGTACATGAACAGTCTCAACATTTTTCAACACAAGTAAATAAAATATGTCATTTTCTTATAAGGGATCACAACATTCTGAAAGCTTTAGAAATACTTCTAAAAAATTATTTCTGATAGACCACTCAAGCTTTTCTTCTCTCAACAATATAAGTGGGTTTAGAGGTTTGAGGAGTTTATTTCTTCTTTTTGTTGACAAACCCTTAAGGTAATACAGACAAGGAAATCAGTGAGATGAAAATTACATGGGAGCAAATTAACTATGATGCTGTAATAATCAATACATGCTGGAGAAACTTTATTTTTATTACAGTATTTAAATATTTGCAGAAGAAAACCTAAATTAATAGTTTTATTTTGCTTGACAGAGTACTTCCATGGGCTGTTGGTACATCTGAGGTGATGAAGCAGTGAAAAACAAACAACTAGAAGAAAAATTTGAGTGAAATATCTAAGAACTGAAAGAAATGTTAAATCCTATGTGCATCTTGCAGAGAGAATAATTAACAAATTCAAAACTCTAGTCAATTAATCTCTTAATTAACACATTTTAAAAGGCAATAGAGTCCATCTATGTGTTAAACACATTCTGAACAATGAGTAAGGATCAGTTCACATCATTATCATCATTTATAGCAAAGTTGAGCTAGTATCTCAGGTGCAGTGAAACCTGATATACCCACACTATCTATACTCTCCTATATGTTTGAGTGTAAGATTGCAGGGATATGGATGATGAAACTGGGGGGAGAAAAAACTAGAAAAAAAGTAAATCAAAATTACTTTGATTTACTGCCACCACTGGTTTGGTGGCAGCAAGCTGCTAGATTGCCTCAGCTATATATCACATAATTTCACCATCAGGAAATGCTCTCTTAATCAGGGGAGAATTTGTCTTTCTTCCCTGGACGAATTAGATACCAAGGAGATGTGCGGGGAAGTGTAGAAGAACCAGTAGAATTTAAATCCAGGAAATTGCCTCCATGCAGAGGTCACATTAAAAACTGACAAATCATGCTATCTAAAGGTATCTGTGGGGTGCCTCACAGGCAAGAGATTTTGACTAAATACACTACACTAAAATTAAAAATGTGCCCCAGTCACATCCAAATTGTGGCAATATTCAAATTATATCTAAAATAAATTTTGCAGTTAAGATATATGCCATGTTAGCAGACCAGGTTTTTCTAGGGAAACATTTTCATTAGTGTTTTGGATCACAAGCCATCCTAATGTAAGTGATAGTAGTGGAGACATGGCACCATAATTTTTTCCCCTCTCAGTAGCACATTAATGCTAAATATGGGAAATATCAGTTTGAGCAAGTAAAAGTGGTTACTCTGGGAATAACGCATCAGCTACATAATGGGATTAATTCCACAGTAGAGACTTCAGCACAGAGTCCCACTCTCACTGGTTTTGTTGTTGCTGCTGCTTGTTTGGGTTTTTTGCAGTGAGAATTTACCTTAAATTGCAGACATAGTGCTGTTAAAAAGGCATTATCATTCCTTAGGGTAATTGCCCCCATTTCTATAAATATTGCAGAAGTGTTTTCCACAGCTGAGCATATTTGCCCACCTAAAAATGTATGGAAATTCGATCTCTGCTTGACTAGCTGAAACATGCAATCAGCCATATGGTCTTCCAAATAGATTTAATATCTATTAAACATTTTTAAAGTAGCCTTATTACATAACATTTTTAAAAATAAAACCATTTATTTTAATCACAAACTGATAACATTTCATAAGTGCATTTTTAAACTTTTTATATACTTGCTGTTTGTTAATCATGTAGCTGATTACTTTGATCTTCAATTATATGCATTCATCACAGATTAAGTGATACACCAAGAAGAAATATGTCTAATTCTGTTATTACCTGCTCAGATGTGGAGACACAGGAAAGCACTGTCGTGGCCAAAATCATAAGATCAAGAAAAGGCTCTCCATACTTTAAGGATTCCTCTACACTCAACAGTTATAAAAAAGGAGAAAAAAAGGAAAGGCAAGATATTATATCTAATTTGAAACCTAAGTTTGAAAATATCTGACTTACTAATATAAACCAGCAGATAACACAGTCTAAGAAACAGTAAATTCAGAGGGGGACAGATAATTACAACTTTATTCATTTCTGTGAAAAGCGAGCATTTCTATTTTTAGGAAACAGAAAGTTTTCAAGATATATTCAGGTTTTTTTATCGCCATAGAATTAAACTGTAGTTGCTCTAACAAGTTTTTCTTGTCTCTATGTAAATAAATTTTGCATAAATTAAGTATAAGAACAGACAAAGAAAACCCTCAAAGATTTGTTTCACTTTTTTCCTGAAAACTTCAGAAAACATTCCATCATTTTATTTCTTTGATGCATGTTTAACATACATCATGCATTTCCCACTTAGGGAAATGGTATAAAGACATAATTTGGCAAATGAAAACTGGAAAAAATAGGTGGCATTTTCTCATTTACTACTTTTTACCACAGACTACTGTATGAACCATACTACACAGTTTTTATATAATCAATAAAACCTCTTGCTGCAAAAATATTTGAAATACAAACACAACTATAACTGAACAACACTCACTTCTAATTGTTTGTGTCTTTTCAGAAGCTTGAGGTGTGCTGCCTTCTTTGCTATTGTCATCCTCACTAACAGAAAAACTACGTTCAAATTTTCCTGGGAATGCTACAGGTTGCATCAATGTAAGAATTTTGAGTTCTATTTCAGCTTTCTTCCATGTTGGGTCATCTTGAGCCTAATTGAGAGGAAAAAAAATGTAGATATTGGTCTTTAAAATATGTATTTGAATACTCCTTACCCTCATAGGAAAAGACTAAATAAAGAATGTCTCAATCACATCCAGATTACCTGAAGAAAATGATCAAGAAATTCAAAAGCAGAATAAAACACATGCCACTCTTCATAGCTGAAAGCCAATTTTACAAATTTCACAGCAGCATCTCCAGATATCCCTTTTTCTCCTGCAGAGATGACAAAAATATTTTCTCTGTTTTATATATATGTATTCAGAAATTTTTTAAGTTTAATTTATTTTAATGATTTGGGTATTGATAAATACAAAGATAAATCTCCATGTGTTTCTGAATAGTCAGCATAATCTTGAAGGACGCTTTAATAACTTTACAAGAAACAATATCTTTATCTTTTCACAGTAATGTCTATGCTTACATGCTGCTTTAATGATGTATCTGCAACCATAGAATCATGAAGATTTGAAAAGACCTCCAAGATCATCAAATCCAAACTTTTAACAAATACCACCACGCCCACTTAGCCATATCACAGTGTCCTCTTACATTCAAAATAGGCTCTACCATTATTGATTAACATACCTGTGTAGAGAATACCAAGGATCCAGTCCTTGCTGTTCTGGGAAGAACTTGAATCTGGGATCACCCTATAAGGACTCTTACTATCAGAAATTTAGTTTAAAAATTGCATAGAAACACATGCAATTTCTTTCAAGACAGGTAACATTTCTCCCAACTGTGTCAGAAAATGCTTATGTACACATAAGGAGTCTGTTTCCTCACTCTTGAAGTTTAACCAAATCACAGTAAGACAGAAATGGACTTCTTGGTCCTTGGAGCTCTCAGCAAGTGTTTTAGGTAATATATTCAGCAGTGTTCTGCAGTCCTAACAATATGCCACAGTTACTGTCACAGGTTGGAAGGAACCCCACAAGGATCACCAAAATCCAGCTACTGGCCCTGCAGAGAACCACTACAAGAGGACACCATTTTGCAAACTCTTTATGTATAAAACTGTTATTAACATGAAAATGAATTCTGCTTCCTGAGCATTCATATCACTGGGTAAAAAATCCTTTGAAATTCAAAGCTAGCTTACCTGTTAGCATCAACTGAAGAAGACTAGATGATGGATTAATTATACCAAAATGATTGGTGCCATTGCTCTCTCCACCTTCAATATAGACAATTTGTTAAATCAATTAATAATCTATTTGACTTGTTATACTCTAATTAGCCAGTAACCATATCAAGAAAATATCATTATGAAGAGTACTTAGTCCTTACATATCCTTTTACTGACAAAATACATCTATACATAGGATTATATTCAGCCCAGAGCCCAGCAAAAAAAAAAAAAAAAAAGTGTGGAAGGAACCATCAAGTCCAGTGTTTTTCTCAAGTTTTTAAATCTAACTTTGAATGGATTTTTTGGAAAAATAGAATAGATCAAACACCATGGTATTTTGACCTTGCCTGGCTTCCTAACCCCCATGTGGCTGCTCTCTCCCTCACGCTTCTCATCAGGAGAGGGAGAGACGAGGAGAAAAAGTAAGATAGAAAGCTCATGGTTGGGATAACACCAATTAAATAAGAAAACAGAGATGTTACTGAAAACAAAGTCCAAAAGGGAATTTATTCACTATTTCCCACAGGTGGGTAGACATCCAGTCACCTTCTGGAAAGCAAGGCTTCAGGATGTGTAGCAGTCGCTTGGGAAATTCCTGCATCCTCTCCCTTAGAGACAGGTGTTGGTGCTGAACTGGATGGGTTTTGGTGTGAATTCAGGTGTTTGGTGAGTTCAGGTCAGCTATGCCAGCTACATCTTCTCCCAGCCTCCTGCCCACCCCCCAGCCTAATGGCCTCTGGGGAGAGGAGGGTTGGAGAGCCAGCCTTGAGGCTGTGCAAGAATTGCTCAGCAGTAGCAAAAACACTGGTGTGTTAACAATACTGTTTTAGCCATATATACCTGGCACAGCACAGCCTGTAATGGCTGCTAAAGAGAAAGTAAACTCCAATTTACTTAGAAAATATATGCATAAACTACTGCAGATGTTTACTGATTATAACAAATCACAGAGATCAATTCAGATTTTTATGTTCTCTTTAATGAGATATGAATGCCTACCTGCTTTTGCAGGGGCTATTGTTATGAATTAAATATATACTTTTAGGCACAGTCTTTATTTTAATAGAAAAAAAAAATGGAGGTCTGGGCTCCTCACCAACACCATTTTAGCTTCTTTAAGCTGTTACCTGAGAGGATTTCTAGACCTGCAGAAAAAAGCTCAGAAGTGACATCACGAATTGCAGCTTCATCAGGAACAGGTGGATGAGGGGGCAAGAGCTTCCTGCTACTATCAGAGAGTGCTTCCAGGATGGCAAGGAACTGAGCTGCAGCCCCATCAAACATTTCCACCAGCAGCCGCTCAGTAGTGGTGCGAGGCCATGACAACTAAGTAAGAAAAGGTAATTTAAGCCTTGTGACATCTAAACCAACTTGCAATAGAGCAAAACTTTTTTTCAAAACATTTCTCCATCAGAAAGCAAGTACATGTTCAAAACAGAAAATAACCTACTGTAAATTATACTGCTGTTATTAATGTCATGCTAAAAAGGCATAGCAAAGCCTCACACTAAGTGGGTACAGTGCTTAGGAAAACTAATCATTTCATAGCAACCAGACACACTGCTGCATGGTATTTTACTTCAAAAATAATACATCAGAAATTATGAGGGAGAGTGTTAAGGCCATGTAGTCTAAAGCCACGCAGATCTCTCCTGATAATTTTCTAAAGTAATAATTGGTACATCTTCCCTTCTTTCAAGCTTGTTCTGGGTTTTATTAATAAATTCTGTTAACTATGAAATTGAAAGAATAAAACCTTCTGCTTGTGTATAGCACCATGTGTATTTAGAAGAATTATATCACATTTTCATCACATGACAAAATAAAGGCAGAGAAGTATTATACAAAATGTTAGACTTACATTTACTGGTTTTCTCGGGTTAACTTTTGACTCACGTCGAAAGGTGTTCAACTTTCTTCTGGATTCATATACTGCCCTCTTGAAAATCATCACTGACATCTGGAACAAAGTAAAAAGTAAGTCAATAACTATATTATGTGTTCTGTTCAAATAGATTGTAATTACTCCACCTTTTTTATAATGAATTGCAGGATGTGATACCTTTAGAGTGGCCTCTCTAAAAATCTTTTGTGTCTCTGTATCTTCCAGAGAAGAACTGATATTTTCTAATTGCTTCAGTTCATCAATTTTAATCAAACCACGGCGAGCAAATATCTGTCCAAAGAATTAAAAAAAAAAAAAAAGATACTCTGTGTTTATATTCTGTATGTTGATATTTAACTTTAGAATAATACCATTCTTGAATTTATACAACTGCGAAGAGTGGCAATGCAAGTCAGATCCTGAACAACTGAAAAGGAAAACAAAACCTTTGCAAAATACCTTTTGTATATATGCATGGGAGCTGGCCAGTGTTTAATGCTAGAAGTCTGTGACTATATTAGAAAGTGTTACTGTATTTGAGTTGATTACACACTTACACATGGAAACACATCCCCACTTCACAGTAAAAATTTTGAATACGGACAGAACTCTGAATACATATGATCTAAGTAGGAATGTTTAAATAAATACTTCCCATTTGATTGCATCTGAAATGCTGCATAAGGTAAATCAGGATACCTCTCCATGAATGCCGTCTTGACAATCAAAATAACACTGAGAAACTGCTGTATACAAGGTGGCTCTCCATGTCAAATAGTGCACAGATAAGAGTGGAATGGATGATTCCATACATATACTGGCCCACAGTAAGTATTCCAGGACCTGTATTGAAGAAATCTCCTTTCAAAATGAATGCATTTTAACCTACATAAATAGACTTACTATTACTAAAGGACAGATACAAAGACTTACCCTCACCTGGTAGAACAACATGAAAGAGGGGGAAAAAATCACAGAAATTGTATTAATTTTTAACATGTTTTATTGACTAAAAAGCATTCCTCCTGCATATTGTTGTTTTTTCCTATCTTAAATTGTGGTCAAGCACTATATTTTAGCCTCCAAGCTACCTTAACCACTCCAGCTTATTACAGTCTTGCCACCAGACAGAGGTCCTGCCCTTCTCTCTCATCTGCTCTCCAGAGTTATGCCTCTCTTTGCCATCAGCTCTAGTAATCAGTTTTCAACGGGATCAGCAAGCTTTTTTGGGATGCAATGGAGTCTGCCTTCTGCAGTAAAAGCTTGCACTTACATTAATTTACACCCATGAACCAGACTCTTGGCTCCTAACTTGCAGGGCAAAATAGTCATTGCATCAGTCTAATTCTAGTAATTAGTCCTCCTCCATTGAATGAACAGGATCGGTATCTTACTTTTCTTTGGGTCACGTGTTCCCTGAGGTATATAAAATGTGCACACTTTAGTCCTAAATTAAATCAATATAAAAACTTTCTTTTAGTCTGAATTTTAAGAATCTGAAATACCTACGATCAATTCCTCTGTTTCCTGTATAGCGCAAACCTGAATATGTTAAAGGAGGTGCTAAATCACTTCTGTTTTTAATAGAATATGTTCAAAGATAAAAAACCTTTCCTGCTCAGTAAAAGATTAATAAAACAACACATAGGAAAATATACTGTATTAAGGCTGATTCAAACTCTGTTCCAGTTTTAGAAGAAAAGAGTAAAGCTAAGACAAACGAAAACTGCTTTCAGAAAGAAAAAGGCAGGGGGGAAAGGCCAGGTTACTTTTATCAAGTATTTGCAACTAAAACCCTAGCCACCAGGTGTCAGCACATTTCCAGATTTTAAGAAACAAAAGACCAATTCTTGGGACGTATCTAGGTGTCAAAAACAAAGACCTGGAATCTTCTGAAACAGCCTAACATATGGCATTTGAGTGTCCAGCAAGACTCAGGAAGGCATGAGGGCTTAGAAATCAACCACTTTGAAACACAGACTTTTTATTTCCTCCTGACAAAGTACTACTATTGACAATGCCAGTGAAATTGAAAAGTCAAGAGTACAGTGTTATGCAAAACACTAGTGTATTTCTAAACTTCTGCAAATTTTTCAACCCATTCTATGTGTTTTGCCATACCTTAGCAGACTGACCCATCGTCATCAAGTGTCTGCATATGGTGTAAATATGGATAGTACCTGCAAAAATAAATTAAAATAAACAAACAGGTAAGTTCTATAATCCTATAATTCTATATAACATGAAATTTATTATGCTAAGCAGCTCAATATTATTATTATTATTACCTGCGTTGTTACTTCCAGAGAAAAACATCTTAATGACTTTTCATTAAACAAATGAAAAACTAATGATTTTTCTGTAACAACTTCTAATTTAGAGAAGATGAAGCCATTAAATTATTCTGCAATATTAGTTTCAAAAATACCTACACAGTGAAGCAGTGTAATATAAGAATGAAACCTTAAAAATTTACTGTATCAAGTTTTTACTAAGTAACTGATAGAGAGACAAATCTTACTTTCATCCCCAAATGCCAGGCTCTTTAAAACAAAATACTACCTCACCTCACAGACCTTACCTTACATGACTCTTTTAGTCCATCATAGCACTGTCCTGGCAGACACCACCACTATTACGTGATATTAAGTACAATAAGTGACATGAAGAAAATCAAAAGCGAGTAGAGTTCTCAAGAGCATCAAAATGACTTAGAAATAAAAACCTGTCAAAAATTTACTTGACTTAAGCAATGCCATAAAATTTTCAAAAATCAGTCCTAGAAGCATGAAAAAGACACTGGAATTCTGGGAGACAAGAAAAAGCCTATTCTTCTGTCTGTATGAATGTTCAGAAAGGGATACCTGTGGCAGCAGGAGGCATCACAATGTCAACTGTCATAGCTAGAAGGGTGTTATTATCCCAATAAGCTCAAATGGAGCAAGTATTAGGAAGATTTCTTTTTATCAGTCAAATGTGTAATGAGGCACAAAATCCATTGTCTGAAATTGCAGAAAAATGCTCAGGAACGAGGGAAAATCTGAGTTACTGCNAGTAGAGACCGAGGGCAACAGCAGTCCCAGCAAAACAAAAGGATAAGAATTTTGACCAATCACAGCTCAGAGAAAGTACATTTTTCAAAATTAAATTAGGAACATGTTATCTCCTCAATTTATACTGCAACAATTGCCCATGGTAGATCAGTTGGTTAGAGCATGGTGCTAATAATGCCAAATTCAATCCCTGTATGGGCCATTCAGTCAAGAATTGGACTTGATGATCCTTGTGCATTCCTTCCAACTCAGAATATTCCGTG
>VZTN01035544.1:0-35164 GCA_013400515.1 Erpornis zantholeuca | reverse complement strand
TCCCTAAATATATAAAGAATATCATACCTGGATGTATCCTTGCTGATCAATTAAAAGATTTTCAGGCTTTAGATCTCTGTAGATGAGGTCTAATGAATGGAGGTACTCAAATGTTAGCACTATCTGAGCTGCATAAAACCGTGCATGTGGTTCACTGTGAAGAATTAAAAGAATATTAAGTACCCCAAAGCTATGCTAAGGTACTGAAACAATCACCTAACTGTCAGGGATAGACAAAATAAGTATCTTTTAACTGGTTCTTCTACTGTGTAACATGAAAAAGCAAAAGCAAACATTTTCAGAATTCATACGTGTATTCCCTAAAGTTAAGTCCTGCAGCTAAAATACACATGCAAATCAAGAGAAATATATCACACAATGCAGAGCTTCGACTCAAAATTTTACTTTTAGAAACTATCATGAATTTCAGTGACAATATGCATAGGAATTCCAAGATTCTATAATGCACAGATCACAAATAACTAACTGAAAAATAATTAGGAGTTCTTCACTGCCTAATTTAAGTCCACTGAACAAGAGGTAAATTAAATGCACTTAACCCTTCAGAATCTATTCTTCAATGCTAACAAATTTTATAAAACCCTCTTCCCAAATCAGCAAATTAAGCCTTTCTAAATGAATAATGTCATTAATACTCTTACCTGAACCTTCCGATTCTTCTTAGATGTGAAAACATTTCTCCACCAGGAACATACTCCATTACCATGTATAAATTAGAATTGTCCTAAGGAGATTAAGGAAACAAGTAAATAGACACAAATACACATTAGGCATGCTATAGTCTCTGTAACTCCTATGTGGTGTACATTTTTTTAATGAATGAAAACAAAAAATTGTAGCCATCCAATGACATTGACAAATATAATGCAATATGGGTAGAAATTCTTGAAAAACTACAAAAGAAGCATCATATATCTTAAGAAATCTATTTTAAAGCAAATCTGAATAGAGATAATTAGTGAGGTCCAGACGCAGAATGGTGTGTAAGACACCTGAAGGAAGAGAGGGTAAGATGCCTACTCCAAGGCATTGAACTCTTAAATGTTAATAATTGACAACCTGAGGTATTCTTGTCTCCACAGCCCCTGCTCCAAACTTCAAGACTCTAAAGATTAAGGTAGAACATGTCTGCTTATTTAAAATTTTATTTAAGAAAAATGAAAAAAAAAAGAAGGAAAAAAGAAGGCACATATCACTGTATAAACTACAAAGCTACTCAATTTCTTTACAGACTGACTAGTACTGTAATAACCTCAGAACTAAGCTCAAAGTTCCTTTCTTCATGGTTAAAACTGTCATAAAGACATGCCTCAGGTATAAATCTCAAGCAAAAAGTCTGCAGAAAAATTGCAAATTTATCATTCTATATACTAGTACAGAAGACATGCTTTAGTATCTCTCAAAGATAAAATAATGCCTAAAAGCTCCCTTGCTGTACAAAATCCAGCTGCCCTCCAAAAGAAGAGAAAACAAGAGTTTAACTTGATTTAATTTTTATTTTTTTATATGGAGATATCCTTTCAATTATTACCTGATGAACCGGGGTATATGAAATGTACACGAGTGCACTCCACTCCTACTCAAGCCCTGGCAACAGTGCCAAATGAAGCATCTTTGAAAACAAAAATACTTGAACTTTTGTGCTGTAAAAGTTATAAATTTTAATCTCTTAAGTGTAAGCACACACTTCCCTGAAACCCAACAACTACTTTGAAAGTAATGACTACCTTAAAAGAATACTCCAGTTTAACAAGGAAAGGAAAGTTCACCGCTTGTAATATTCTCTTCTCATTCAATGTGTGTTCTATCTGCTTCAGTTTGACAACCTAGGAGACAAAAAACAATCTTCAGCTTAAGTGTGATATTTTATAGTTGTTGATAAATATTTTAGTGTTGAACAATTAGTTGAAAGCAAGCTTGTAACTTTACAGATGATGAAAAACCTTATGGATTCCTAGTACAATAACAGAAACAAGAAAGGATTAAAAAGTCTAACAACATTTTAAAGAGTAACAATTGTGCAATATCATTGGGAGACAACTCTACAAACAATGTTTCTTCCTACTTGCTGAGTGTGAGAGTCAATATGGAAAACCTCTCTGCATTTTCTAAGAATTGCTTGTGTTTGTTATGGACATCCTCAGCACATCAATAAAACCCATGTGATCTTTGGCCCCTTTCTAAGAAAGGCTGGAAACTGTGTAGGACATATTTAATTATGAAATTTGTTACCTGTGAACAGGAGTAAACAGGCTGATGTTACACAGCTCACACATTAGTGACAAAATTAAGGAGAATACAAATTCAGAATCTCCATTTTTATAAACAAGTTACTTCTTGTAATCCATTAAAATGTTAGGCTGCTAACAAGGCAGCAAGTGGCAGATTTCTGATCATTGTTCTTTCTCAGCAATTAATTGGTTTCCTTGTGTTAAACCCCAACATTGCATAATGAATTATATCCATATTATTGAATCCCTACTGCACAATTTATCTATAACTCATTTTGAGAATGGCATGATTTCCAAGTATGTACAAGAGTGATCAAAACAAGTCTGTTTTTATGTTTGGAAATGAAATCTAGCTGCTATAAATAAGAGATAATCAAGATACTACAACCCTGACTGAAATGGTATTTAAATTTAACTTTTAGATGCAAAAGGTAGTACTTATAAAAAACTTAATACTGCTTTGAAATAAATGTCATACAAAAGAAATAATGTTTTAAAAACATTTAATCTCTTTTGAATCCCAGATGTTTAGGGTGCAAATAAAGTTTTGTTTAAATCAGCTCATTTGTGGGAAGTGTCTCCTTTATCCCTAGAAAGGTATGGTACTGGAGTGACCTTGTCCATCCAACTAAGAAAGCCAAGGTTCTTCAAGGTCTGGCATTGCAGCTGAACACCTCACAAGTGACAAGACTTCACCCCTGCTCCTGGATCTCCTCCCAGTGAGGTACTGGAGGGGAACAGCAGCGATGCCCCAGGCTGAAGCTGCTGTTTAACACTTCAGAATGTCCAGCTGAGACCTCAGACATAGCTTTGTTCACACTTAAGCCCAGGCTCAGGGCATGGCCATGGTCACCTTCCCAAATAGAAACGGGTCTGGTAATGGCAGATTCTCCAAGAGCTTGTTTGTGCCCAAGCTCTTGTTGATGATTTTTCTTTCCAAAAATAATCACATCATGGAACCATCCAAGCAGTGGCATATTACAGCCTTTCTAAATGCAAGGCAGACAAAGGAATAACATCGCTACACAGAAAACTACTGCCTACATCAACATCTATTACATTTTTTTTCATGTTCTATGAATCAAGCATGAGACTGGATAAAGACATACACTGGATGCTTTCCCTTTTTTCAAGTAAAATGGAAATGAAAAATTATAGGCAGCTTGCCCATTGTCTAATTTCAGACATCTGTATGTTTTCTGTAATAAACAAAGAAATAGAAACACGTTCTCACCAAACCATCACCTATTTTTTGAACAATTAATGGAAGCTACTAATATATTTCTAATAGAACACAAAGAAATAATTATGGTAAGTTAAGTTGAAAAAGCAGGTATTTCATAAAGGAACACATCACAATTTTTTATTATAGACAGAACCATCTAATTTACTAACAGACGTCTGATGTTTGGAGGCAAATATCTTTATAATCCCATGGAATCATTTACTGCAAGTCCACTGCAATTGTTAAAAATGTGACTTTTGGCTTTTGCCAGCTAAAAACTTTCAAATTTTGAGAGGTAGATTACTACCTTAATTAACTTAAGGTATTAATTAGGAACTTAATTAACTTTTTTTTTTTTTAATCCTTGAGTATTTTTATGGCAGCTTTTTTAAGTAAAATGTTTTTTCCTAAATTTCTCCCGTGNGGCAGCTTTCTGAAGTAAGATGTTATTTCCTAAATTGCTCCAGTGATGACAACTCAGCCATTCATGGAAAAGGGTTCAAAGAGAAAAAAGCAGCTGAAAATCTGAAATTTGGTAATGGGCTCTTCGTTCAACACTGAGATGCTACAGTAGCTCTGCCTGCAGGATGCCACCAGCCATACTGAGGTAATGCTGAGGCATATTTCCACATGGTCTGTCTTTATTTGTACTATGCTGGAATGTAATTTTAACTTAATTGGACTTTTTTAAAATACAAATTAGAAACCATTTTAATAGGACAATGCTTTAGTTGCAAAAAATTCAGCTTTTCCAAGTAAAAAAAAAATCATCCTGTCCGATTTGACACTAAAAGGTAAGTTCACTTTAGTGTCTGTTTGTCTGACCATTATAAAGCAGTCCTTCACTAAACAAACTATTATTCAAGGTCCAGGACCCCAGTCACATGTAAAGAATACTGTTTTACTACGTTAAAACAGGCAAAACAGTTTTGTACATTACTGCCATTGTTCCATTATGTAAAACTACTCAGAAATGCAATAATGTCTAAGCACAAAAGTCCACACTGAGGCAACACTGACTTTGATTTTGTTAGTTGCTGATTATTAGGTTCTCTTTGCCAGATTAATATTGTCTTAATATGATGTTTGTTATATAGCAGCAAAGTTAGGTATAGTGTCTTACAAAGTAAGAACAGCTCTTACATTAAAGACTTTTGAATATACTAATTAAAATAATACACTTTTGAAAAACTTGTATTGATAAATTCTGTTATAATACTTCTTTGCATTCTGGAATTCTGTACTATTTAACATTTAAATTTTATAAAATGACATTGCTTGCTTAATCTACGAATCATAAACAGCTAAAAAAAAATCAGGCTGGAGCAGCAATACAGGTTCAGACTACAGCACTGAAGTTTTCAACACAGAAAATATCCATTATGTGACAGCTGTTCTGAGACTCCTGTTCTATCTAAAAGGTTATACAGATGCAGCAGGATTATTACATAATTAAACATACAGAAAGTAATACCTCATAGGATCAAGAATGGAAACTAAATTATTTGTGCAGACAATTTTAATTTCAGTTATTGTTCACAAATGAAAAATTTTAGAATTTCTGATCTGAAGAGCCTTCCAGAGTTTTGAGCTGCCCTGCAAAAGTTTACTTGTTTATTTGAACTATAGCACTACATTTTGCTTTTGCCAAAGAATATACAGGCCACCTTACAAAATCTAAGCAAAGAATTTACCCAATAACATTTTATTAATGCCCTGGACACTAGTTAGAGCCTCTTTAGCCTGTTGTTTACTGGCAATTGTACAAAGTCTACACAATCCCAGCAATTGAACATACTGGCTAAAAAAGAAAATAAAGCATTTAAATTATCACTGGTATCCAAGTGTGGCAAGAAAAAGCACAGTATGTGCAACTCAGTTCAGCCACAGCTGTAGACCTTCATCTACATCAAACTCTTCTGCAGCATAAAACCCACTATAAATTATACCAACCTTCTGTTTGTCCAGTATCTTCATAGCATAATACTGTTCTGTGGATTTATGTTTCACCATCATTACTCTCCCAAATGATCCTGTTCCAAGGGTTTTTTGCCTCTCAAAATCATCTAGGCCAGCAGTATTCTACATGTAGGATATAATAACATTATTTACAAACTAATACACAGAGACAATCTTAACTGTATGAATTCAATTATGAAAAAAGTTGAGTAATATTACATTTATCAAAGACAACTACAGCCAACTCTACTGTTATAATTTGATATTTGTCAAATTTTAAAAAGAGATTTTACAATGCACTCATTAAACCAGAAGAAGACTTAACTGAATTATATCAACATTTCTGCAATTTGTCCATGCAGTTGTCCATACATGCTTAATAAGGAACATCTAGCAGTAAACAGATCATGACCATAACATGCAGATACATAACGCCCTCATGCTTCATGACTGAGAATATTAGAACATGCAAAAAACCCCAAGCTCTAAAGACAGTTCTACATGAGAGTTGCCTGAAGAGCACATCCCTGAGTACATTTTCTCAGATATTCATTGCCATAGCATCTCAAATGTTGCTTTAGAACAAGAACGATCCTTCCCCCAAATCCAACATTTTACAAGATTTCTCTCTAACAAGCTCCTTAACCTGCTCTCAAGCCCTATGCAGTAGTCTAATACTCTTAATTCCACTTACAATTACGGGGGAAATTATTAACATGGTAAATTACAGATGTAGCAATGCTTCTGGTTATTAAAAAAGAGACAGCGAAAACCACACCGATACATTTTGAGTCTTGTCACGTTGATTGTGAACATTGTTCTCATAAGAGAAAGTGTTGTTCAATGGGAGCATTTCATCAGCTCAGATCTGGAGAAGACCTGAGAATCTTTGTTGGTGAACTTCAATGAAAAGTGACAAAGCTTGCATTAAAACACTTGAAACTCCTTTACAAATTGCACTAAAACGATTTCTGATTTCTGCACTGTTCACTACAGACTGACAACACACTGATAACATTATCCAAAAAATGCAATACAGAAAATTATTGAATGCTGACGTGAGTAATACCTGAGGGGGGCTTTCCCATTTTCTTAAAAAGTCTTCTTTGGCTTTGGCTAGGAACTCTTTCACTGAAAACACATAAAAAAAGTACATTTTATTTAATATAATTAATCATGGGTGGAATGGAGATACTTTGTTAACAAAATACATAAACGTCATTATCGACTTCTTTCTTCAATTCATAATATGCTATTTTCACCATGGATGAAAGCAAGCATCGATGTCTCTAGAACTTCTACTGTATCTCCAGTATCTAAGCTTTCTGGAGTAACTACATCATTCTACACAAATTACTTAAACTTTACCAGCTCTAATAGCTCACAATACTCTATAGGCAAGCAGGCTTTAAGGTGATGTTAGACATTCTTAATTTGGCTGGGAAAAAACGAAACACCTGACATTTATAAATAGCCATTCCACAAAGATTGACTTCTTATCTCTTTAAATACATGTTACATTTTCTTTCAGCTGCTTAAGTGTAATGTCAATCTCATTGCTTTTTCCCCTCATCACCTTTATTTAAAGGCTGTTTGCAAGCTTAAGGACCAAATGGACAGCATTACTGCAAGCAAAGACAAAGCACAGGGCTACGACGACACTGCACATTAGGCATGCCCACAGTCAGAGAATATGCAGTTTTAATATTGATTTTCCATGGAAATTGAAGGAAACTATAATGGCAAAATTCTGGATGACTGTTTAAAATGTGCACCAACATATTTTGTTCAGATCATCTCTCAGCTGCTCTCTTTTTTTTGAATATCAATGCTCAGCCAGATCAATGCAGATTACTTCATGCACAGTCATTAATGGGAGATGTTTCAGACATTGCTGTGGTTCTGAAGAGTCACAGAATGAAGAAAATATCATACTGGTTTTGTGTTCTCTGAATCATTTCACATAATACAACATTAATAACTGGTTTTTCTGAACTGTGACGTTCTGGCACAAGCTATTGCTAAAAATACACAGCAATATGTCAAGATTATTCTGGTCAATATCTAGAAATCTGTGTTTTAGCAACTGTATTTACATTTTGACAGTTAAAAAATTATGTTTATAACAGGTTGTAAACAAATCACCTGATGAATCAGAACTTCTTTGTACTCTTCAGTGAATACTAATGTTGACAAAGAAAACTTCAAAAATTCTCTTCCTATACTGGTACATTTCCAGCAGCAGTAAAAACATCAGCAGCCCTGGAGATAGCTGGTTGTAATTTTTTTCTTTTCCTTTTTTCCCCCCTTCTTGGGTGTGCTATGGGACTTGATTATCACAAAGCACCCAAAGGAGATTTATGGCTCCCACTACCACTGGCTCTGATAGAGCAGTAAGTAAAATGGAAATTCCATAAAAGTTGTCAAAAGTTCTGGCAGATCTCAACATTAGAAAAGTTTTTAAAGCATGATATCCACTCAGTAATTTTATTTTAAGAGAAACAAGCAATATCACAGAGGAGGAACATTTCCAGTATTCTAAACTTATGGTTAAGTAGAGCAATAAAAACATAGTTTATATCAAAGAAACTATTTTAAAATTGTATTAAAACTAACTGAGAGTTAAAAATATTTTAGTGGCTAATTGGCAAAAAATGCTAACATATTTATCCTGTGTGTAGAAAATATTTCCTTTGTTTTTAAGTTATAGAGGTTATTCATGTAATGACTTTTAATTATCTTAATTTGAAGAAAGGACAGGATTTCCTGTGGCATGAAATAATTTTCAACACAAAAAAAGGAAACTAGCAATGTCCAAATTCTCACTTGATGATCCTTCTTCCATTAGGAGAACAGAGACGACTTGATCAAGTGAGGAATACTGACATAGTTTTTCAAACATCAATTTATGTCAAAGTAGCACAAATATTTTCTCTTAATGACAAGAAAAAAAACTAGAAAAATCATTAAGACTACCAAAAAGCTAAGCCTTCAAACTGAAGTGGCTGTAGCTTAGAAGTGAACATTAACACTATATAGCACAACCAAAACATGAAGTAACTGGTGTTGTTTTCTCATGTTATTACAGTACATATGTCTTAAATATCCCTTATGCCATCTCCGTTCATATAAATAAATATTTTAAGTTTCCATATATTTTATGGAAGTATTTAGCTGAGTATGACTATTCAGTATTTATAAAAATATACAACGACATTTACAGCCATTTTTGTCTCTGTTCTGCTTATGGAATAAAGAATGCTGTTTATGAACTAAATGCGATCCAGCTGGAAATATTCAAATTGTGGATTTGTGAGAAAAATCTCTCATTTCTAGAATACCACTAAGCCACAAAACTCCTACCTTGTTCTACTTTATTTTGGCTCTCTTTTCTTAGAAAGCAGCATTGAACACACATTTTCAAAATAAAGCTACCCAATGGTAATAATTAATCTGAAAATCCCTCTCTTTTAAGCATGTTTTGTGCTGTGTTTTATTAAAATCATGATTTCTTCCTAATGAAAGAGTAGATCAAATTGTGTCTGGTTCTCACTTTCAGAGGTCACCTGGGGTCCTACACCTCAACACAATTCCCCAGGTGCTCACAAACAGAACTTAGGCATTTAAAGTGCATGCACTTCAGTCATTTCTCAAAACACAACTTGGAATTTGAACTTTTGAAAATTATCTTTCAAGCACAGAACAGCAGCTCTTGCTATAGGAGAACATTTAATTTCTACTTGTAAGTGCAGAATCAAAATTTATGCCAACTGGGTAGCAGTGGCCATTGGTATTACTGCGATGATGCAAACAAATACGTATATTAGATGATGACTTAGAGGTTTTCCTCAAGTGCACATTTCTTGCCACTTTACATTATGATGATGTGGCTCTTGTTTCCTTTTCTAGTCTAAACTGTACCTAGCATCTGTGACTTTGGGCACTAATGAAGGAATGAGCATACCAAATGTCTCTATAGGTTCCCCAAGGGTTTGCAGGAACATTCACCCACACAGATGAGATGATGAAGAGAGGAAAGAAAGAGAAGAAGAAAAAAAAGTTTTATGCATTTCCACAACAAACACATAGAAAACACAAATACATTCCACCCTTTCCCCTCCCCACTCAAAAACAGACCCTGTAATAAACCAGCCCTTTCCCACACAGACAGAATGACTCATGCTAAATCACAGAATGCTTGAGCAAAGAAAGAAAAAATCACCAAAGGCAGCTAAAATCAGTATGAAAAAAAGATGATGCATCACAGAAATAAGCACAGCTTAGAAAACTTCAGGAGATCAAGTTGGCATCTTTAATAATTAATCTATTCCAAGACATACACATCCACGGAACTGTTGCTAACAATAGTGTATCTATCTTCATCACAGCATGCTGGATCACAATAAAACCTGTAATCGGGTGATCTTCCCACTACTTAGCACTTTGTTCCAGAAGACAGCATGTGTGAATTGCATGGCATGTGGTAGATTGCACAGAAGTGGCAAGCAGTCTCCAAAAAAAAAACCCCTCAATCAGATTACAGTCCTGTTACCCAATAACAGCAACTTGAGAAGTCTAAACTGCACAGCTGAGGTTACTGTACGCAAAGTGGAATGTACACAGGGATCCAGTATGGACATCATATGAGTATGATTTAATTTTGTAGGACTGTCAGAAAAAAAGGAACTAAGGAAAGAAATCCAGATATACAGGTTCCCATAAACACTGAAGAGCAAGGATCACTCGTCTATGGCTGAGCAAAGTGAAGATGAGACGGGTCAAGGACCGTATGCACAGACCAGCAGCAGACCCTGCTCAGACTAGGTTTACTGGTACAGTAGAAGTTGGAGTGTGGAGGCTGAAACCAAAGCAGGAGGAGCTGTTGCTCAAGAAAGGAAGGTACTGGAAGGTGACAGCAAAGCACAGGTAACAGCACCAGCACAACAAGGACCACAGCAGAAACAACTGAACACAGCAGAAAGGACACGAGTGGGAATCAAGAGGATGCACCAGCTCTCCCAGAATCAGGCAAGCACCAACACACAGCACAATCCCAGCCCTTTGTGAGCAGCGTGAGCAAGTGTTGGCAGGAGAAGCAGGTTCTGTGCAATGCCAACACCCAAAGCAGAAAATCTGGTGAGATCCAGAAGGTGGGAAAAAATGGAATAATGGCCAAGGACCACAAGTGAATGACCTGAAGTAGTCTTAAAACTTCTGCCTGCTTCGGCTCTCCTTGGTCAGAAGCAGTGCTACAACCACTACAATGCAAGATCTCAACTACCCCTTTGCATATCACAGGTGGCCTGTGGAGAGCTGTACTTGGAACCAAGGCAACATGAGGATAAGCAGGAAAGTCTGCTGGAACAGTGCTCTAAGGGAAGAGGAACCCAAGATCCAGAGGCTCCTAGGTAATGCCAGCATAGTTGAAATTAAAAAAAAAAATGCAAGCAACAAACCAACAAAACCCAAACAAATGAGAAAACTCTGCTACACACAAAACCCCTGAACCCACACCCAAACAAGAGGAAATTGCTCTCTGTAAGTATATTCACATAGTCCACAATATGTTTGCTTGTTTTATTGATCAACTTTTGTATGAAAAGTTGGCATGCTTATAAAAAAATTGTTAATTAAGGGTATGAGTACTGTAATGAGTACTTTAGCCTAAAACACACTTTAAGAGCAAGTGAATCAGAAGAAAGTTCATGGAAAAAATCAAGAGGTTGAGGACCTCTCAGTTGCAGGATTGCAATGACAGTTGAGGGAAAGGGGTCAAGATGGAGCAGTCCTGAGCATTACCATGAGTTACTCTGCCTTTCTCCCACCTCCCACATGCACAGTATTTGTTATTCTCATTCACATCTCCCACAAGAGCCAGCAAGCCAGGATTTTACTTTTTTGTAAGGGGGGGAAAAAAAGTATTTGGCTAGGATTCACGGCAAGAAAGCAAGAACTAAACTGATTAAGACTAAACACTGGGCACCACTACAAACCCCCATCTGCTGTGCTAAATGCCAATCTCTGTCTGGTATTTAAAATGCCCTTTATCAAAATACAATTCAAATTTTGTTCCAAAACTGCAATATAATAATTTGAAGTCTGGAGTTAAATGGGCTATTTAATTAAATCATTTAATGGAAAAATGAATATGTATGAAGAGATTCTGGTAAATGTATATGCATATTTCATTTTTATAAAAAGTGTATTTATAGCCTTAAACTTTATCAAGACGTATATAGATACTTCCGTGAATCCTGTGGTTATGGTACCATATTTCAGAGGCAAGTGAGAAGCTTCTGATTCCAGTTCTAAGCCCCATTCTTATAGCATTAACCTGTCATCCTAATTTTTTAAATTTCTCTTTTGATTAGGAGGAATAATATTACAAGGCTCAAAATAAGGTTTCTCTGCCCTGGCAATTGTTTCAAAATGAACACAGCTAAGTGTTAAGTATTATTATACACTCAGAGGAAGCAGTGTGAGCACCAGTTAACATTTTAATAGCTGGAAAACACTTCAAAGCACAAACTAAAATGGTATCATTGAAACAGACAGTCAACAAAACCAAAACACTTTGTTTCTCACACTATGAAAATGGTGGGTGAAAAATGTCCAGGTGATATAAGCCTGGTCGAGGGCAAGTCCATCTTGTCTGAACACTGCAGTGAGCACAGGCACCAGCCCTCCTGTGAAGAACTGACCAGCAAGGAGTCTGTCTTGTTTCTGCTAGGGCTAGATAAATGAACTGCATCAATTTCTCATTTATCAAGATTTTGACTTTGAGAGCATGACTTTATAGTTTGACTTTATAGATCTCTTTAAACACTAATTATGATAAAAACAGGTGATGCAGAGCAAACTAATTTACCAGCTGAAACGGGTAAGAACCTTCCTTCAGTTAAAAAAAAAACCCAAATCAAACCAAAACCCAAAACCCAACACTCCCCAAAAACAAAGAGCCAAACACATGCAGCAGTTCTGAAAGAGCCCATTTGCTGAAATACAAAACCTGAAAGTTCTTAGTAAATACATGTTTATGGAAGAAGTATTAACTGAATATAAGTTTATTATTAAAATGGAAGTGCTAAGTAAACTGTAAACTTTTCTATGGAATACTAGAAAGGACAGGGAAGAAGCGTAAAGGAGAAAGGTATGAAAAAAAGGGAGATAAACAGGATAAACGGTAAATTAAGACCAGTTACAGCTGTCAAACCTAAAACTAGAAGAAGACACTACAATCTGATCTTTGTAGGAGCATTCAGGAGTGAATTTAAAATGTGCAGCAATTGTAAAATACAGAGTGCTCTTATCCATTACAACTCAATTTTGGAACACGGGCAAAATTTTATTTTAATCCTGTCCATGATTTTAATGTCTTGAGTATTTTATGAATTTTAGAAAAGCAAATTTAAAACAGTTAAGAGCTCTGCAAAGAACTCAGTTCACCTCTTTACTTGGCTGGCTATACAGCAACAGCCTGTACAAGAGATGTGACAGATTAAGACACACCAGAACAGGAGCCAGGTTTTCAGCTATCAGAGATAACACTGATCTTTGTTTAATTCTGAGCAGTAGATGCTCTACTGCACACAACTGCCACAGTCAGATTGACTTCCTTTTTTTTAATTACAGATAATATAATTAATTTAATTTCTAAATCCAATGCTCAGTCTTTCTCCCTTGCTCTTTTCTTAAACACCAAAGTACTGCTTCAGATGTAGCAGGCCCTGCTAATGCCAAAAAAGTGTAATATAATGGGCCACTCTGGGGAGACAGAATCAAACCCAAATAACAGTCACTTAGGACATGAATCCCTGAAATTTTGCTTAAACCCCCTCCCTCTCAAATGTACAATGTAAATCAGTAAAGTCAAATGGATAATGCAAAGCGGTAAAGTTTTTCAGTCACAAATGCAATCAGATCTTGTACTAGCACTGCTCAGCAGAGTTGTACATGCATATATGTCCCAGTTCAATCATTTTCCACAAAAAAATATATAGATGAGATAAAACTCTGCTTTGTTAATCTACTAGAGAACCCAGACCCAATGGTCATCAAAATGTATAAACAAACATACTTTAAGAAGACACTTCTCTCTCAACAGAACATAAATGACAAAAGACCCATGACAGCCAACCAAAACTTATGATCCAATCTAGGATCTATTATTCAAATCCTAAAGTAATAATTATATGCAAGACTTCCTCAATGCTGACAAACAGAATATCTTCATCTGACCATCCATGTATAGGATGTGACAGTGTGCTGCAGATTCCTGGTGGTCAAGGGCTGTTCCACGCCACCTTCAGGTATTTCGGTCCCTCAGGCTGGCACCCCTCCTTATTACCCAAGTTTTCCTTTCAAATTAAAGTGCTATTAGCAACCTTTTTTTGATTGATTGTTTTGGGGTTTTTGTTTCAATTCTCTAAATGGACCAGTCAGAATTGGCATTCAGTGAGTTCTGGAATATGTTAAAATTAGGCTTTGGCTTAATGAAAGAAGTCTCTCTCATACCTCTTTCCTGCCCTTGAAGCATTCACTGAAGGAGATGACACATTCATAAATCTGCTTCCTCTCTAGCAACAATCCATGTGATTTGAGGCTTAAAAGTCCAAGAAATAACAGTTTGGTTTGTTAGGCTACAATTCAGAGCTCAGTGTGGACTCAAAAACCCCCACCCCAGTCCTGTCCCCTCACAGTCACTCCTTCCTGCCTCTCTGTAATGACCTTCCTTGAAAGAGCAAAAGCATTCCTGTGTCTGACTGCCAAGCCATGTCAGGGCACCAGCCTGGATTAAAAAGTAATGGGCAGAAGAATGCTTCTCCTGAGGTGAGGGAGGGGAGAAGTGGGGTGGACATGGGCAAATATGGGGGACAAAACTGCTCCTTTTCTGAAAGGGTACCAGCTTGTGCTAGTGTGACAAGACCATGAACACACCACGCTGGACTAATGAAAAACGCTTCTGAGAAATAATTCTAATTTTAAGTTATTGGTTTTCAATTATCATATGAATAATTCTGTTATCTTAAAATTTAAAATTAATGAATTATATGTTTAATATAATTACTTTCAAATTACTTTTCATAACACCCCCTACCTAAAAAATTTGTTCATACAGAAAAAATCTGTGTGAAGAACCTTAACATGCAATATCCTCAATTATCATACACTGAGATACTTTGTAAGCAATCAGGAATTAAGCTGCAGCTGTGCAGCACCACCCTCTACAGTTGTTGCTGAACTTTATCCAGCAAATAATCTAAAATGTTAGAACTACCACAGGACGTGTAGTGTAAAAGACCACCTTCCTGTGTGAAATAGAACAGATATTAACAATACAACAAAGAAAAATGAAAACTGTGTGAGAATTGTGAAAACTCAAAGATCTTTTGTTCCTGCAGTGCACATATTTCCATGGTTACTATGTGGGGAAAAAAAAAAATACAGTTTAAGAATGAGTTCCAAGAACAACATTTTCTAGGGCACTACTATAAAATATCTTGTAAATGTATCACATTTTTGAGCAAAGGTTTTTAGCAAATTCTAGTAGTTAATACAAATAAACAAATTAATCCTATTTTCCTCTTACAGTCAAAACTATTTACCAAGAAAAATGTTTACAGCACCTGCTGCAGATTCCCTCTGGTTAAGGTCTCTGTCCTGCACCATTAAGGTTCTGGCTAACTGCTCAGCACCCACTTCCCTCTCCAAATTATTGCCCCACATTTCCTCTTCCTAGAAGTTCAGTGACTACAAAGGGTAACATACTGCCAGGCAGCTATCCCTGAGACAAGGCTTTATGGCTAGATTATTAGCAACAGTAAGCATAAATCTGCAGGTAGTTCATCTGATCTGCATATTGACTAATGAATTTCCTGCAAGCAGGGAACAATACCATACACACTCATGCACAAATAAACCTTCCTTCTAAAAGTAACTTTTAGAAGTTTTACTAAACTAACTTCTTCCTTATACTCCAAACTAAACAACTGCAGAGGCTGTTCACTGTATGGATCCATTTAACAAGTTACTTGAGTAACTATTTTGTTGCGTCTTCCTTTTTCTCAAATATTTCATACAAGGCATAAAAATAATAGTAGACACATTGATTCTGGTCTATGTGCAGTCATGTCAAAGTCCACTTCCCATAAGCTACCTTCTCCCAGCCCTTGCATTAGAAAAACTCCACAAATTCTCATATAGATACTTTGGGATCAAGAAGACATCTTCACAGCTGTCAGGGTAAATCAGCAAAATAGCTCTTCATTTCTTCCCAAGATCCTTCTGACACATCGCTGCACTGACATAACTCCCACAGAACATGCTTTCAATATTTACAGGAAAGGGTTGCATGCAGTAACTAGCCAAGCAGGAGAAGTTCATTTATACCCTTAAATAGCAGAGACTGGCTTCCTGAATAAGGAAGTCTTATGTAAATAAACACATTTCACAATTCAACACATCGGGTGAATAACAAGTTTTTGTTTCCTTCAGGATTAAGGCAAGCAAAAAGTAGGTAAGAGTGTTTATTACCCATTCTGATAAATAATGAGATTTTAAAGAGAAAATGGGTAAATTCAACACTTATTTGGCATAAAGGCAGCATAAAACTTGCAAAGAACTGAACTGCAAAGCCTGAAAAAAGAAAAAAAAAAGCTAAAGAAATTAAACCACATTAATTCTTAATGGGCTGAGGTATCTGTCAGCAGCTAAGAATGAATAAAGAAAAACACCAAAAAGATTGTCTGAGTTATAAAACTGCCTGTAAGAACCTCCATAATTAAAGCTGGGAAACTCCTGTGAACTTCGGCCTGCAACAGCAGGACTAACAGCAACTCAGAGTAACCAGCAACAAATATATAAACAACCCGAGATGTAAACTAAAAATCAGGGCAATAAACAAATCTTTCTGGTAACAAAATATACGTAAGTAAAGTAATGGGGACTAGAGTCAGTCAGAGTTCAAGATTACAGCATACCAAATACCCTTTCACTTTGGAAGAAACCTCAATTCTATTAAACTCATTTTTTGCTTCTACCCCAAACCAAGCACTGAGGGACTGTTCACTATATGGATGCATTTTAAGAACAACGTCAATGCAGCAACTTCTATGTTGCCTTTTTCAAATATTTTGTACAAGAACTAGAATGAAATAGGAACCCAAGTTAAAACCCAAGAAATTGTCCTAGTTTGCTGTTAGAGGTTAATGGGTAACAGTGGGGAATTTTTGAAAAGAAGAAACCATTAGTCCCTTGAGGCACACATAGGAAGATGTATGGTTCTGGCACCCAGAAATTCCATGGCATCCTTCCATTTTCTACAATCTTTTGAGCAACCAGACTAATTAGTTGCTACTTGTTGTCCCTTGCCCTTAAAAATGTTCCCAGTGCATATAATGAAGATATGTACACTACCTCCCCTCACCCTTCATTCCTTACACATACCTATGCTCTAGTGTGCACAAAACTGGACAGTATTTCAACAGAGTCCATCAGTGTGGCTCACGCCCTTTCCCTGTACTGCTCCATCTATCTCCACACACTTCTGGTAACTGTCTTTTGAGTACAAATGTCTGTATCTGACATTACCTCCGTTTGCACTATTGGAAAGTAGAAGCCCAATCACGTAATTAGTGACACTTCAGAATATTAAGCCTATTCTTAGTGAAACAGAAGATGTAGCAGACTACACCTTCCACCCCTGGGAGCTGGGGCTATTAAAGTTACTTGACCTTACAGTTTTATCTGTTCAAAACAAAAATCTAAGTCCAAAGAAATAGAATAACAGCTTTTCCTTTGAGCCTTTCTAAAAAAAAAAAAATCATATAACCAGAGTTTTTTTGGGGGAGGGAAAAAAAAACAGAAATAAAAGAGGAAAAAAAACCCTAGCCACTTGCAATTGAAGAAAATACATCACTTTTTCATCAATGCTTCACTTGCATCTTAGCCATCTTTCATAAGGAAAGCATCTGATTTTATCTGCTGACAGGGTGTAATGTAACACTGCTGCAGTGAAGATGGCCACAAAAGTGCATTTAAAAACATAAGTGGTTTAAACAGGGAAACGTTTACAGCAAAGACTTAATCTTGATGGAGCAGGAGATAGTCACCTTTCCCTTGTCAATATTAGACTCATAGGTATTTTTGATTGGGAATCAATACCTGTTAAAACTTGTAGCTATTTATTTCTTTTTCTTAATGGAACTGGGAGCCTGCATGGGAAGATGAATGAAATCTACAGATGCAAATTGCAGAATAAATCCCTAGGGGAAAGAAAAAACCCCAAGCCTAAAAAAAACAACCACCACCCCCCCAAAAACCCATGCCACTAAACAAACAAAAAACCCAACACAATTGTTGAGGTTACAAACAATTATAATGTTTTTCTCACCGAGCTTGTGTGAAATTTATTCCTTTATGACTCAATCATAAGAGAATATCCAAAAAAAGATAAGAAAATCACCCAAAATTCAACATTCACAGAGCTGATTTCCACAAATCTCAATTCCTGTGGAGGCTACAATCAAACGGTAAGAGAAATAGAGGAAAATGCGATGGAAAACCCAGCCTGGTAACAACTGGTGAAAAGCAGAGACTTTCTGACCCCAAGAGAGACCTCTCCATGGGCAGCCGGGGCAGCCCCGTGACATGGAGGAAGTGCAGGGAGGCTGTCGCTTCCCCTCCACTTCCCCCAGAGGCTGAGCAGGGGCAGGTGGTGGCGGGGATGTCGGGATGCCATGGTGTCCCTGTGGGGCAAGTGCAGGCTGGCTATGGGCCTGTGTGGCCACACCAAATTCCCACCAGGTCCATGCTGTGCTCCTAGTAGCCAGCACCCCTGCAGGGATGTGGGGAGCACCCACCAGGGGCTGGGACACCACTTTCAGGGACAGCCTGCATTTAGGTTTACTTAGACAGCCATGAATGATGCTGCACTACAAATCTCCATCATGTACCTACGAAGTACTGAAACACTGTCTTAATAACTGTATCAATTTTGACATTTGTACTTTGTACACCAAGGAAATGACTGTCACACTTTCCATTCTGGAGAAGATGACCTCAACACACTTGTATGAGATAAGTATACCCAAGCCAATATTAGATAAGGCAGTGGGATAACTCCTCCCAGTCTTTATCTCATGCCATATACACAAGTGAAATCTTTGTAAAAATGGTTCTTTAAATTTGTAGGATTAAGCAAAACCACAGAGACACACATGCACACAAACCCCACATACATGATTAACTGCTCTTTCTTTTCAAGAAATCTGTCTCAAGTCATTTTCCAAAGCTCCAGACTATCTGTTTGAAACAAAAAGGCATCCTTTTGGAAACTAGCATATTTGGGCTTTTTGCAAACAATTTTCAAAAGGTATCTTTTTCTAAGGAAACAAATTTACAGAGTCTATATTCTTGCAACAATATTACAAGTAAGAATATAGCAATTCATAACTCCATTATATTCAAAGGACCTTATAATAAGTAGTCACGGTGGTTTTGGAAAGTAAATACCTGCCTGATAAGTTTACTAGATCTATTATAGTATCTCATTTCAAATGAGACTCCCCTCCCTTACTTCCATGAATGACCTCAACTATTCTGCCATCCTAGCATTTAGAAGACTAAAAATCATAGCAGAATAAGCTGGTTCAGATGAAAAGCAACAAAATCCTGTTTAGAATTTTTAGGTGATGATTACAATAATTTCAGAAGGCATCTCTGCTTTGTATCAATTCACAGAAAATAATTTATTATGAGTGGCACAGAAAATTAAGTGAACAGACATGTATATATTCAATTACAAAATTATCCAAATCAGATATTTCTAAAAGAAAGCTTTAAAATAAAATTTAAAACACTAAATACCAGTCATGCAAAGCAAACTGTTTAATAAAAACCTGCAAATCTTTAAGACTAATAATTTCACATAGAAACCCACAGTGAGTCGATTACAAAAACAAAGAAATCAGCAGTCGATGCAGCTCTGCAGACAAGAAAGGGAAACCTGGTAGATTTTCCCTGATTGTGAAGACAGAACAAAAAAATGTGTCAAAAGGGAATAGAAAAGACTTACCATTCATGCTGAAGAGCTAGTTTTCAGAAACATATTGCTCCAAATATTAATCCAACAGTTGATGAAGTATGTTAATCTCTACCAAATCAGTGCTTCAATCTCTAAACACACTTACACACTAACCAGAAAGAGAGCATACAGAATCCAGAGAGCTGCTCTTCCTTATGAGCTCCTTGTGATGCAAAAAACTACAAAGCACAAGATACCAGTAGAATATCAAAATCAATATTCAGGACACGGGTATTTGGTTTTGCTCATTAACTACTACTGTTCTGACCAATGCTACCTATTCATGTCTAAAGCAACTCAAAATGGCAGGGGAAAAAAGCATGCAAACACCAGGAGGGTTTAAGATGTTCTCAATTATATCAAGCACTGGTTGTTTCCATGGCAACCTTAGACCAGAATTATCTGTTGACTTGTACCCAACTAGTAGTTATTCTAAAGCTTTAAGCAATTCATACAGTATGCTCTGTACATTATTTCATATTTCGCATTCATTTTTCTCTCTCTACACACACATATACAAGTAACTACTCATCTAAATCTCTATAAATCATTCTACTGTATTTGGAAGTACATAGGTATTATTTTGAATCAGAGACCAAATTATTATATTATATTCCTGTGACTGTTCATCACCCATCCACTTTCAATTTAGGGACTATGAAGATGGCAGATGCACTAGTGGTGACTCTCTTGACCATTTAAATCATCCAAGTTGTAGACATTCTTATGCAGATTTGGAAAACACTTATTGGTTCAAGAATGTAAGACTCACACTGATCTTACTGTCTCTACATTCAAAACCAAGCAGTCCCCTTCTCCTTTCCTTTCCCATTTCAATTTTTCAAAGAGCAACAAGCAATTAAAAAAACAAAGCAAAAATCAAAATGTATGTTCCATATAGTTGCAATTGGTCACAGTCAAGACTTTTAAACAAAGAATGAAATGCATCATTCTGATGGCTCCCATCATGTCCCTTTCACCCTTGGGCAGCACAGCACAACTGACCTGGTTACCAGTCCAGCCTGTACCATCACATGTGCGCTCAGTCAGCTTTTTAAAACAGATTTCAAGGCCCCTGGTGCCCTGAGTCACCTCTGTCCTACTGGACTCTGAGCATATTACAAAAAACATTAATTTCATGCATCAACCAAGTATCTGAGGCAAGTCAGAGAAACTGTATGCTTTATGTATCAAAATAACAAAGCAAAGATGTTAAGTTTGAAACTCAACCACTGAAAATCCCCTAAGGCCATAGACCACGTGGCAATTTACTCAAACCCACAACACAGACAACAGGGACTGACAATACAAAGTCCACCCAAACAGGCAGCAGCTCCTTCCCCTTCAGCAAACCCAGAGCTTCAGCAGAAACTTTTTCTAAAAGAACAGAAACAGATCTGCTATTGTATTTAATTACAGCAGAAGATATAAATACCTTTACTTCCTTTTCAAATGGATTCTACCTGAAGCCTAAAACAACAAAATTCTGAGAAGTCACTTTCCAAAGTTTTTTTAGGATTTAGAGTGCTTTTGCCTTGAACTTCAAAAGTATTTCATGCTGTGTGCTAAGTAGCTTCACCCAAAACTTTACACTAAGGTTTTTAAATTGCAGTGATATTGGCAGAATATTTAAGAATATTCAAATATCCTTCCAAGACAAACACCAGCATGTTTCTAAACCACTGCTTATTCATTATACTTTCTGTGAAATTAATCTACAAGCTGAATTTACCAGCTCTAGGCAATTCTATGACACTGCACTCTTGGATATAAAAAACCCCCACAACAAAATGAAGTGACCCCCAAACAAACAAACCAACCAAAACGAAATGAACAAAAAGCCCCAAACACTTTGTTTCTCTTTCATGCTTTACAAACTGTTTTCAGAAGTTATGTATTTTTCTGAAGATCTAATTAGGAGCCAGGAGTAGACAGAAATTACTTCCTCCACTGTACTCCTTAAGTTCTCTATCACTCTGGCTACAGTGGTAGTAAAATGAGAACCTTTAAACATGCACTCAGTTCATGTGTACCTACATTAATTTAAATTATTATTTCTTAAAAATAATCTAGAGGTTGAAAGTAGAGTTTCAGGATAAAGATTCAGAATTTTACCCCAAAACCAAAGCTACATAGTCACCCATCATTCAGCTACCAGCTCAGCAACTTCAGCTCAGAAAACTGCATGCAACTGCTCTGCTTAATTATGACTTAAAATAGCACTCCCAGAACAGCCATTTTCACCATGTTTATCAAGAGAGACGACAGTCCATTTCCTCATCAAGCATGTCACACTAGGAAGCCTGCCTTACATAGAGGGGGAAAAAGTAGAGACTTGTACACAAGCAGGTCACAATTTGTGAGTGTCAGTAGGTCATTACCATTACTTTCTTCACGTTATATACACAAAAATGCTTCCATGTTATTTTTCCAAATAGATATTTACATAAAAAGACCTTCTACATAAACACAAGTATGTGCCTATTTTTACCAAGCTGAAAATATTTTGGAGAAGTGAAAGCTCAGAATTTATGCACTTTCATCATTTATCTTCCCAACAAAACGAGTCAATTCTTTCCCATCTCATCTGGGAGACCTAGATTTAATCTATTTTAGATCACTGCTTTAACACCTTTTTGTTTCCATGTTTACTGCTTATCCTCTGAGAATAGATTCACTCCCTACTCATATAATATTTTAAATTTCAAGTAAGAAGCATAAATACTGATTTTCTTCATGGTAACACTGTGATGCTAAGCATTTCCAACATGGCCTATCTTCAACTGAAATAATTGTGCTATCTCAAATCCATCAATGAATCTGAAATTTGGAACAAAATTATCATAAATTACCATATTGTAACATTTTAAAATGAGTATTAAACCAGAGACAAGAATTGCTTTGCAAAATACTACATAGCTTTAAAATTAAAAAGAAAATTAAATGTCAATTTATTTAGATTGTGTTTTTTTGAAATCTCTTTTGTTACTCAAAATGCAATCATAAAAACTTTTAATCCATACAAATAATACTGTAAATTGTTCACTAATTAAGTTATAAGCTAATCAGCCTTCCCATACTAAGTTAATATGTAATAGTTAAAATGAAGCACTGTTTTATATTATTTACCACTATATAAAGCACATATATACACATCTATAAGGATGTATATATCCCTTAAAATAAAACTATGAATGATGAGAATCCCTATAATTAGAAGTTTAATTGGTGCAGCAATGTCTGCCTATTTCAAAGTTTAAATGCTCTAGTCTTTAGTTCGAGTCTTCTATTTCTGCTGAACTTGCTGATTTAATATGAAAATGAAAGAAGTAATTTAGAAGTAAGAACTAGGGTGGGGGCTTGCCAAAACAAGTCAACAGTGCTTTGAACGGAAAGAAGGAAAGCGACATAAATTCTCCTGCCAGCCACCAGTCCATGAACCAGACCCTATCTACCCCTGCCTGATGCAATATGCTCTTCTTCCCATTAATACCGTTAGGTAATGAATTACAAAATTGCCCCAGAACTTATCACACGTCAGTGTTCACACTTCCTTCATGAGGCAAACTGCAGAGCAAATACCTATAAAAGAAACAAACCCCTCCTCACACTTACTTGATTCGTCCCACTGGACAGTGAACTCAGAGCAGCGTTGGCTCTCATCTTCCAGAGCCGCTCTCTGCTCATGCGCACCATTCTTGGAGTGCCTATGGAAGAGGCGATTAGCGAACACTTCCAGCCTCTGCAGTGCTGTGGCTGCGCCCTGGTTAGAAGGGACCTCCTTGTGCCCTGCCATCTACACACACCAGCAACTCTCACAAATGCAAAAGAGAAAACATCTGAAAGCAGCTGGACAACCCAGCACCACTAAGAGCTATGCATGTGTCGGGCTTCCTGCCTGCAGTGTTTGCTAACCACGACTCTCTTCTACTTCCTGTTAAGCAAAGCTCTGTGATGTACTGGTTTATACAGTGAAGAGTCTCTTTTCATGTCAATTGAAAAGTGTTTTGTTTTTTAAAAAACAAACAAGCAATAATTTCTCTAGCAGGTGTTCTCATAGCTTTTTAATGCATTACACTTCATATTTAAATATACATTTTGTGTTAGAGTACTACAAACAACCTGTTCAGAAGAAAAGATCAGAAAGTAGATAGATTTTTTTTAATTTACCACAACCATGTGTGAAAAAAAACAAAGTAACTATGCTGCAGTTCTTCCCCTGTTATTAAGATGTAGTACTACATCATCATAGCAAACATAACCAGCTGGAATCTAATCATTAGTAATCTCATGCTTTCAACTAATCAACTTCCTAAGCAAGGAAGTTAGTGGCAAATACTACTGAATAAACTTATTTTATTACTGGAGAAAAAAAAGTATTGTTTTCCTCCTGTGTGGAAAAAAATCAGTGAAGAAGTTGAATTCTATCGCGCATGTACTTTTTCAAACTGGGTTCTAATTATTCCGCAAATGAACCAAAAACATTTAACTTTTTGTTGATAAGATTTCTTTCTTTCACAAGAAATTTTAGTACTTTCAATTGTAGAGTAAGTCTAGATAGTTTAATTTTTAATGGCGCAAAATATTAGGAAAATAAATTGAAAGCTGCATTTAACATTATATTAATTTGCAAATTATGTAATTTTGGATGCTTACAATGGGTAATACTAAATATTCATTTTTGTGAAAATGGAAACACATATATTTCTGCACATCTACAATGTGGTTTCTTAAAAATTTAGGCTATTCTTAAGGAAGATTGAAATATCTTTGCCACAATCTGTCTCCTGTCTTACAGTCAACACGTGTTAAAGACATACCTCTCATTTTTCACCACCATACTTCTCACTGCATAGTTTTCAAATGTCAGCAAATACCCACCCTTGGACATTATATAACCATTTCATAACAGCCCTGTGCCTCAGAAAAAAACCCTCACGCTGACAAACTGCCCATGACAATGATAAAACAATAAAAATGCCGACAGACAGACTTTACAAATTTAGGTACATTCTTCCTCCTGGGCACTGCTACATTTGTGATAGACCTCAGCCAGCACAACCCATTGTATTTGTAGACCCTACACAAAGCCCAGGAATGCCCTGTGCTTTCAGGCTCCAGATACTCTTTCTCCAGCCCCTGTTCAAAATTTGGAACCAACTGTCTAAATGCTTACATTCTGCACAGCCATCTGCCAATTCGGGTGAGCATCAGCTATCTTGGTGGTGACCAGGGGGCTCATCCATCAGGGTCTGGTGCTGCAACCTTCCCCGGATGCCACCTCATGCCTTCCAGCCTTTCACCTGCTCTATTCCAAGACCAATTATGACATCCACAACATCCCACCGGTTCAAGGCTCTGCTGCCAGAAGCAAGAGGTAGTGAAGGTCATAAGGATCCGTTTGCCTTACCAGGGGTCACAAATAGGCAGAGGGGATATATTACATGCCATATACAACCAAAACACTTTAAAACACAGTAAGGTCGTGCACCTCCCACACAACAATATAAAAAATATTTAAGACATCGAGATACTTATTGCCTGCATGGTGAACTTCCTGGTGCTGAAGACCGTCTCTAGAATTGTACAGATGTGCTCCCCTTGTGGCTCACTGCAAGTCTTTGGACATTAAGGGAATCTTTAGATAGAATATGAGTCTCTTGGAATTTTGGCTGTTTTCTCCAGTAAACAAAGCTACCTGGTATGACGGCGTGCTTATCTTGTCTCTCTCCTCTCCCATGGTTCTGAGCCTTTACACTACTGTTGTCTTATCTTTCACACAGGTCTTCAACTAAACCATTTTGTTTCCCTGATCTGAAAGACAGTAATTCACAAAATTCACATTACGTAAGTTAAGAGTCTGCCAGCCATCTTGAACCCATGGAGAGATGTGGAAACTGCCACAGAGCAACTCTGCCCACCGAACTTCAGACCTCTTAATGCATCCATATGTCTAACCTGGACACCTTTTGGTAGGAGCCAAAAATAAGAATCATACTCATCCTCCGATATCACAGAAGTTAAGTGGTTTTAAGTGAAAACCAAAGAGGAATTGTTAGAAGAAATCCTAAGAGAAAGCCTGAATTTGCCAGAATTTTATGAACTACTGCCAGCGTACACAGTTACAGAAGTTCTGCACACATAAAACATGAAAAAGAAAGTGCTGGTCACATTTTCACAGATGGAAATATACTTTCCTAACATAGGAAATTCTTGGCATTGATTGGCATTGCCCAATGACAATACAAAAAACTACCATACAAACCCACATCCCACATGGCTTTCAGTGTCTTCAAATAAAGTCCATGATTTTTAAAGCCAGAACTTCCTATTTCGTTTTACTTCATCTTTCATCTTATTGACACACTGATCTTCCAATTATTTATTACACCAAGTAATTTATATGCTATAGAGGAAGAACAGAATGCAAAACAGCATCTGAAATTTCTATTCTGTAAGAGACAACGAAGCTCCAATTTCTTGCAGCAAAAGTCAACACTGAAATGTTAATTTCCTTTAAACAGAAATTTCATTTTTGCTATCTTCCAGCCATCAAATCTTGCCAAATTTAAAGACACATTAAAAAACTCACGAGTGGTAAGGCATTCAACTTTGAATCTGAATATTGCATGTGCAAATTCTGTTATTTTGATAAATAGTATTTCAGTAAAAACTCTTCCACAATTTTATAAAAAGCAACATCATGATAGCCAAGGACAAGGGCTAACATAGCAGTCCCCTAAGCTGATAAAGGCAACAAAGCCTTTATACTTTTCCTGATGGCCAACCCATAACCTTGGGCAGATTTCCCAGGGGCCCATGCCCTGTGGCATGTTACAACACACAGCACTATAACCCAGCCACAGACCTTCCAGCTTCCTGCTGAAAAAGAATCTACCAGGGAGCTACACGGACAATTTATTTTTAATAATCTCTGCTAAAACAGTATTTCTCAATTTCTAAGAAGAAACTCTACCCTATCAGTCAAGCCTTAAAAATGAAGGATTAAGAAAGAGAACACTCCTCTCCTCAAAGGACCCAGATGGTTGAGTAACAGCATGTGTTGTAACTTTACTTGGAAATCGTTTTAAATATTTTTAAAGGATAATGTGTGCATTTTTCTATATTCAGGCAAAGCAGGGCTGTACAAACAACACCATTCTCTAGTGTTTAATGAAGGTTAACCCTGAGAATCTTGCAATCAAGAATAAGAGTTTTTAAGACAATTAACTGCATTCCTTGACAGGACTTAGAAAAATGGGTTTATGATAGAAAGCAAAATTCAGATCACCTACAGCTAACTAAAATTTAGGTGTTAATTCTAAATCTTGAAACTTAGCATTTTTCTGGTTTCATGTTTGATTTCTCTAAATAAAAATATTATTTTCTATCTTATTTTAAATATTAAACATATTATTTTAAATCAAAATTTTTTTCCACAGGAGGCCTCTATCTGCATTAAAGAGACATAGTGCAACATTTTTCTGCTTTTTTTGGTAATCAATGGAAAAAATAACTTAAACAAATCTTATAAGTGACTAATAAAGAACTTTTTTTTTCCTAGAGGTTAAAGAAAGTTTATTTATTTGCTTTAAAAATTGATGACTTGATGAAACACATTTTCTTCTTTATGCATCAGTTATTTCAAGAAAGAAAGATGAAAATCCAACTTCAGCATTTATTATTCATTACAAAAGGAATGAGCAATTACTTGATACAAAGTGTTAGAGAGGAATCCTCCATTTTAAGAGCTTGGGGAACTTGCCAAATTTTGCAGGTCTCTTATTGACCAATAAAGTATTTGTAAGTTGAAAGACACAGCCAACACATTTCATAAAAAGAAACCAATTTAAATGCCTAATTTTGAATTAGAAAATACAAAAGTTTATAAGCATTTAATGACTCTCAAATTTGTTACAGTATATATAAAAAAAAAACTCTAGAGTGTCTGTGCTATAAGCCTTAGACAATACGTGTGGTATTTTTCTAGTTTTATAAACCTTGAGAGAAAAGGACATAAAACAAAGTATAAAGACAGCCCTTTTGTAACTTAAAACCCCCCTACATTTTCATCCAAAATTATGTAATTGAACACAATCCATTTTGAGTCTTGCCAGGCATGCATATTTCTGAGGGAGTTATGGGTAGAAAGAGAGACAGAAAAAGGCTCTTGAAAAAGCAGATGTGTTTTGATTTTCTCTATACATCCAGCACTATTCCACTAGGTTGCATTTCTTCCCAAACACACGGAAGGAGGAGCAGTATTTGCTCACAGCTTGCAGATTTAATGGCTCTCCATTTTGAAACAAAGATTTTTCAAAATGTACATAAAGAAAATAAACACAATCAGTAACTTCGTTGTTTAATAAAACACAAGAAAGGAAACCTGTACAGTGTTAGTGTACCTTTATGCCTACATTTTTTCTAACAAGGTTAACCCTTCCTAGAGAGTCCCTCTGAGAGCTGCACTGAGGCTGGGACTGCAGCACTGCTATAAATAGGACTGCCAGGAGGAAGTTGTTGCTATGGAAACACTGGTCATATTTCTATTTTGACTCAGTAGGTCTCTACTGGCACCTACTGTACAGCAGTTTAACTGCAGCACACATTTAGTACCTTCAGCTCTTATCAGGAAGCATTAATATAAGCTTGCATGGTCAAACAGCATCATTTATTTGTTAGCCATGAAATGAATTTTTAAAAAAAAGTGAGAACTTGGAAAAAAAAAAAAGAAAGAAAAATGTCAAATTTGGCATCTGATTTTTCATATGTAGGCTAGAAGTTCTTATTCTTCCCACCAGTTTTCTTGTCAAAATTTGACAAATTCATCATCTAAGATGAAGTGATTTTCTGTGGACACATATCATGGCAGCAGATGAAGTTTCTTCATTTCTACCAACACATTATCTGGCCTTTTTGAAATCAAATACTTTGTAGTCATAGTCCAAAATCTAGTGCTGACAAGAAGGAGACAGAGAGCTGTCTCAGTACAAAGGTCAAATCTTCCACAAAGCTGTCCAATTTGCCAAAGACAACTGGATTTTTCCCCTAACACATGACCTTGCTCCATGCTTTTCTCACAGCTTCCTTCAAGGTGCTCACTGGTGCTTGCCAATAGAACAGTTCAGACTGCAAGATTGACATTGGCAGAATGTGAATAAAAATTACACAATTGCACCATAATTAAACAAACAAAGGTTAGCCAGGAATCATCTTTGAAACAGCTGCTTTCATGTAAGTTCAAGAGATCTAAAAGTACTTGTGAAATCTGCTGGGCCCATGCCCTTCCAAATCACGCAGTGCTCAAGTAAGCTTCCGTAGCACAACTTACAATAGTTTGACAGCCAATCGGAAGTTTTTTACAAACCTTTTTACTTTTCAGCAAAAGAGAAAGTACCTACGTAAGTGGTTTCTGTTATATTTACACAAAATAGTAATCTGCCAGGAGTAAGGTGTTTTTGCTTTTGAACCAATGAGGTCTAGAAAAAGACACTTAAGTGTATGGACTTTTAATTTTAAAATCCAAGGTTAAATTTCAAGCAATTTAGCATGAACTCAGTAGCTCTGCCGCTCTGAAAAACCTAACAGCAAATAAAGGTTTTGGTCCACTTAATTTACATCAAACTAATTACTACTGTTGATTAATAATGAGCATTAATGGGTTATTGATCCAAAATGAGAAAGATTAAATTCCTGAATTAGAAGAACCAGGCAGACATTTTGCTCTGTATCTGACTGGGTTCAAGGAGAAGGTCCCTGCTTCCATTCTGGCCATTCTCCCATTAGAACAAGGATGCTGAAGATCTGGCTCTCACAGGAACCATCAAGGGCTCCTGTGGAGAGGATCTTGGCTACAGGAAGCTTTGGGTAGAGGAGCTCTACTTTTTCCAAAATCTACAGATTTGGTCTATCCTTCCTTGGTTTAGCCACATAGCAAAAAAGACACTTGTAAGGAACTGCCCCATATGAGGCACACGTAGGTTTGAAAACCCCTTCCCAGGACACATTAAGCATTATGTGTCCTGAGTCAGAGTGCCTCACATAACAAAACTATTATTAAACCTGAGTGATCTGGAGTCATATTTACAGATAATTTTTGACGTAGGATAATGGGAGGAAGTAAGAGAAGGCATAGAAGGAAAATGTTCACCTAAATTGAAGTCTTATAAGCAAAAATTATTCACTATATTAGCAGCTACACTCTACTATCAGACCCATACTGTACAGTAAAAGACCAGAATGCTAAATACTAGACAAACTAGAGACATTTTAGTAGCACTTTCAGGAAGCCAATCTGCATTTTAAATCACCAGCACACTTCCTAGAGGAAAAAATTAACAAAAACAAATGACTCCACCTTGAGCTAAATATTTTAAATTCATACCTTTGTTTTCCTCCAAAACCAGAATGTTCTTTGATTATGACACTTAGGTTCAACTAGAAAAATATCTAAATAAGAAAGAAAGCAAACCCAAAGTAACTCTATTGGAAGGGATAGTGCTTTTTCATAGACTGAAGGAGTACAGAGTGCAAATTAGAATACAGCAGTGGCTTTCAGAAAGTACTGTCTGAAGTACAAAACACTTGGCCATGTGCTGCAGATACGCTCACCACTACACAGCCCCTGTATTCCAGTGCCTCACCAGACTACAGGCTGCCCTAGAGCCCTGACCCCTCCACTCCTACCCACCTGCTCAGCTTCAGATACTCTATCAAACAGTGCAATGAGTGAAGCACTCACTGTCCCCCACAGCAGCTAGAGAGGAACACTGGCACTAAACCCTGAAAAGCAGAGAAGATGCTGCTGGCCACAGGACAAGAGGCTGTACAACGTGTAAGAGGGCATTTTGGAGCTATAAGCCCCTAATACACCTTGTACATACCTAATACACTTGGCAGAGTAAGTGGAATCTCAGCTACAGGAACTTGCATGAATGCAGAGGCATCAGAAGCACAGCTCAGAAAACAAGATCTCTCTATATACTGAAGTTAATTATGCTGTGTTTACAAAATTTATGTTAGCCTGCACTTAAATGGAGTAACAAATGCCATCTGGTGGTTTAAGACCAAAAAAGAGTGAAGTACAAAACCTGTAATACTGAATACAAAATTTAAAAAGTATTCAGTCATTCACCTGTAACGAGTTGCATAAACATAATTGAATATCTCATATTTTTTAGAGGGGAAATAATTCACACACCAGCATTCTAATTATTGGCTACTTTTCTTAGTGAGGCAGCAACAAAGTACACAGATTTTTTCCCCTATCTGTGATGGGTTTTAATTTATAAATTCTAATTTATATTGAGTCTATTTCACATAAAGTGAATTTATTTATTATTAGTCTAACTATATTCTTAAATAGTATTTATGTTTGGATATAACAGAAATAATTTACCAAGGGAAAAAAAATTCTTAAACATTTCCACAAAAGTAAGTAACAGGCACTTTGTTTCCCACTCCACTTCCCACTACCTTGTGGCATTCCCAAGTGTTTCTTTACAACAAAGGCCAAAACGACCACAGCTTGGAAAAGTAGAATGGTCAAAAACCTCTTTCACTCTTCCATTTACAAAGAACGAGATAAATACATGGCTACAAGCATATTTAATTTGATTTTGTATTTGTTTAAAAGCACAGGAAAGCAGAAAGCACTTTCCAAGATAGAAACACTACAAGATTAAATGCAGAGTGTTTCTTTTCTTCTTTTTTTATGCATAAAACATGCCAATCTTTGCAATTCTCTAAACAAAGTCAAACAATTCACATGGCATGCCAGCTCCACATGCAATATCAATGTCAGCAAAGATATAATTCCTTAATACTGTATCTTCAACCTTTCAATTGTATTTTCCCTTTCAAAGTAACATGATCAAAGATTTTTTTTAAAAAGATCAAAAGGAACTAGAGATTCCTTCACCAGCTTACAGAGAATAAGTTACAAGCTGTGCTGAACATAGTTTTTTTCTTATTTTTAGTGCAAAATAAGTACTTGATAATATCTAACATTTTTATTCTGAAAAGTTTGACAATTTTACATTTTGCTTAAAAACCAAATATTTTCTTTTTAAGAAACAGGTTTTTGTTATGCTGGCTACTTGTAATAGGGCTCACTCCATTAGATTTCACAAATAATAAACTTTTCCACAGTAACAATATTTAAATTAAATAAAGAAAAAAATTTAAATTAAGTGTAATATAAGCTTTTAACTGACAGGCAAACCACAGTAAATCTTCTTGAAGCTACTTTTAAATTAGATACAAGAACGTCCATTAGTTGTAATTGTATTTACCTTTAATTTTCTTTTAAGAGAAATAAGAGCGAAGAGTAATTAAAAATGCGTTCTGAAAATCACTGTATTTCATACTGTGAATTACCACTAAAAGCAGCTTCCCAAAGCAGTGACAATCAACCCCATACTCTCCTGAACAGGGGTACTATGACTCTTCTGTACCACCATGTGCTTCAGTGCACATCCCCACTGCAGACAGCACAAGGGAGAGCACAGCATTTGCCAAACAGGCGTCACCATCTAGGGGGTTCCTGCTAACACCTGGGAATGTATTCCTTCATCTGGCAGTAATCACATCATAGGATATGCCATCCTAATTGTGATTACTCCAAAATAAAGAAAATGTTTTGACTATTCCTCTTTTGAATGGGTGAAATCTATCCCACGACAGCATCATACCTAGGCCCTTCTTATTTCTGGGAAATAAAAATCTCTCTAATTTAGCAGAGCTGGGAGACATCTCTTGAGTTTTCATCTTAATTTACTTGAACCATTTTGGGAAAAATGCTTAAAAGTTTGTAACTAGCCAGAGGCTTCATTTCTTCCTCCTGGAAGAACAAACATGTTTCACTTTGAGCCAGTCTCAGATGCTCACAGCTCTTCCTAACAAGCTCAATACAGAATTGTTATTTCTGGGAGTCACATGGTATGTGGGAAGGTTCTGGTTTTCTTCCAATTCCTCTCAAGTTAAAACCTACCCAAAAAAACTGCCAACTGCCAAAATGAGGTAACAGTTGCACTACACTGGGCAATTTTTTCTAAACTTATTTCCACTATAAGATCCACCTTCCTCCACTCTTGGGAGGGTGGGTGGAAGGAAACACATGGCATCCCATTTAAGTGAAGTATCAAAATAATGAACTTAGTAATTGCAGTAACTGAGCCCTCTCCTCACCTTTCCAATATGATAAAAAAGCCCAATACTTAAACTACAAGAAATAAAAGCCTAAATGAATGCTTATCTGAAGTGAAAATGAGTGCTTATATATTAATATTAGGTAACATATGACATTTGCATTCCTTTGTCTCTATAAAGTTGACACTTTCAGAAGAAAATAGTTTAATTTATAAGCCAAATAAGGCAAAGTATAATTGCAATTTTTGAAAACACTGCTGATACATGATTTTTCTGCAAAGTTGTGCAAGGCTAACAATGAATTTACGCATTGCTGGAAAACTTGCATCCTCATCACCATTCATGTTGAAACACAAAGTTTATCTCCCTTCCCTGCTCTAAGGAAAAACTGGTACATATACACTCACTCTAGAAACAGGAAAGAAAGGCTGATAGCCTGGGTACAAATTTTGTTCTATTTAAGCAACCAGCTCAAGGAACATAGATAAGAAAAGCATACTTCCAGAAGAACTGCAAACAAAACCATAACTAACAACCCTGACAACAAAATGCTGTTAGTCACTTAGAATAGGTATGAAAATAATAGGGCAGCAAACTCAGTATGAACCTTTAACTCTTTTCCTTTTCTATAAATTCTTCTCAATACTATTAAAAAACGCAATTCATGTCTCTAGGTAAATATTTTAATTCCAAACAACGTATATGAACATCATTACATGAATATATATATTACACAGTATTTTGAAAAACTTTCTCTCCTCCTTCCTCTCATTTGGTCAGTTTTTGTTGAAATTATTTGTTTAACTCCCTTAAAAGAGTGAACTTGTATCTAGAGATACAATTACCGTAGACACACGACTGGATACAGCCACCTGCAGGACAAGAGGCCACTTACTTGAGTCCTTTGCAGGGGAGGCTGAGCTCACATGTTCTCTCTGCCTTTCTTCACAGAATTCTTTTGCACCTCTGATTTTGCAAATACCTCTTTGATATAATTTTGTTCCACAAATTATACATCCAAGTATTTTTCAGTTCAGCCTGACGGCTCAATAAGCCAAAATTTCTAATCATACATTCCATCTGTTCTCATTAATTTATGTAGTCTAAAAATAATTGGTAGCCTGAAATTTAATAGAAAACTCAGCCATACACATTGAAACAATTTCAAATAAAACTGGTTTTTGTTAAAATTAAAAATACGACTTATTTTGATGTTTCATGCTTAAACTGGAATCCTCAAGTTCAAACACCACTGTTAATTTTTTTTTGCATCAAACAAGGAGATGGATTAACATCACACTTCTGACAGTAAACAATACAAATTGGCTGACATATTATAAATTAAGAGAGTTATAAGTACACACAAAAAAGACAAATTTAATAAGGTTTGATTTTTGTCCTAAATCAAATAAACCTCAAATTAAGGCCTCTTAGGTAAACATATTGAGTGAAATAGATCTCTTCAAGACATATTTACACCAGCAACTTTAATTATTGCTAAACCAGGTTGAAATATGAAAGATAAAGGAAACTAGGCTTGCTTCTTTGCTTACAAGTAATTAGTAAGCCATTACAACACAGCTTAAAATTAAAACATTCTCCTTTTCTCTGCCATTAAGTGTCCACTTCAGGAACAACTTTGACACAAGCATGGAGAACATAACAATATTAGAGTACACCAGAATGTCACCAACACTCTGTCAAAACTCAGACTTTCATAACAGAACTCGGGGTAGGAAAGGCAAAAAAAAAAAAAAGCAGAGGAAGGGCTAACAGGCAAAGAATTGAGAACTTATGCAAGACTGCATTAGGGAGCTGGAACAAGGCAGAGGTAAAACTAAAACAAGGAGCTAAGGAAAGACAGAATAGGGCTCTGCATCTGAAACCACTACTGTGAGGCAAAGCAAAACCTGAGCTTGAGGGTAAGTTATAGAGCAAGAAAAAGCATCTTCACCAGTTGTCCCAAACAATTAGAACAGTTTTATTCTCTCATGGTATTAAGAAAAGAAAGAAGTTGTACAATGCAAACCTCCAAGAGTGTACTCTAGGCAAAATTTTTCCAGATAAAAACGTCTGGCCTATCACTGTACATGGAGAAGAAAATAGCCTAAACCCTCGCTGCCCCAATTTTTCAGCCATTTAAACTTATAGGACAATACTCCATGTCTATATACAACTTCACTCTTAATTCTGTTTTAGACTTTTTTTTTAGAAGGTCAAAGGCCAAAAACTGATTTAACACAATCTTATTATCTCAACTCTTTTCAGTTCTCAAACTGAAATGAAGCTAAATTTAGTTACTGACAGCCAACTGGGCATAAAGGAAAGATGAAACACCCATTTTTTTAATATTCTTTAGTAATTTAGCAACTTATGACTTGGCTGAGGATATGAATACCAAACTACAGATACACTTTGGGCATGCTGAGAAAATGAACTCCTCAAATGCTAATGTTTGCTAGATTTTGTTTTGCTATCCTTCATTTTTATCTGATG
>VZTN01035535.1:0-15572 GCA_013400515.1 Erpornis zantholeuca | reverse complement strand
CAAGTAGAGTCAAGTAAGAGAATGTGTATAAAACGATAGTGTAGACAAAGGAATAGATGACTTGAAGCTGATATCCCTGAAGACATTAAGTAGTTCTGTGACAATTTCTCTATGCTGCACTGCTGTGTGAAAATAGCAAAGATAATGGTGGGAAATTATGTGGGAAATAAACACAGACAGCACATGATAGACAGTATAACTCACTCTGTTGCATGAGAAGGAAGCAAATCACTGTGAACTATACAATCATCACAGATCATGAAATATTTCAAAACAACTGTCAGTCATTGTGTGAGAAGGTTATGTGACTTCAGGGACAGGGTGAATTCAGGCTAGGGCAACAGTTCATAAGTAAAAATCACAGTTACCTATACAAGATTTCTACTCTTTCTTTAACATCTTAATTTTCCTCATCTTTATACTAGTTTTAAGGATTTCTTTTTGAGAACAAAATTTTCTTTTTTGTTTTCCTATAGTACTACAGTAATCACCAGGTAATAAAAGTAAGATTTAATTATTTTGGCTTTTTGTATGACAGTACATTGTCCAGAAATATCATTTAATATTCTAGACTAATATTTTTATCTTCTTTCCTGCAGTCATTTGCACTTTTAGTTTTATAAATTATCCTTGCAGAATACTAAAGTTTTGGGGTTGACAGGGATCAAAGGTGAAGCAAAGCCTACTTAAAAACTTAAATTTTTAGTATTATCATACTGTATACACAGTTCCAAAGGCACAGCAATAATTAATAGTAGTGCAGAAAAATGTCAGAAATATCATTCTTTGAATTAATTTTTAATTCACATCTTTCTAACCTAGTTAAATCTTGCACAGTCATACATAGTAATAAACTCACATTCTGTTGCTCTTTTCTGTGCTTCCTGAATTAAGTTTCTTACAATATGAAGTCATTTAAGATTCGTTTAAGCAGTTTACTACAAATCACACTTTTCCCTCAGTTTATTGCTGTTTGTTGCATTTCTCATTATCTTTGTCCTAAGAAAGTTAGGCAGAAGTAACCACAGCTGTTCTGGAACTGCTGGTTTCTCAGCTTTTTATGTTGACTTAATAATGGGCCTTCCCACTTTTCCTGTGCACCAATTAAAAGATTTTCAGGGTGCTCAGAATAATCTGCTTTTCTCTCTTGTCCCTGTTTTGCTCCTCTGTGGACAAGATCTGTGTTTTTCAAGACAGACTGACTAGGCTTTTACCATTCAGTCTCCAGAAACCAATCATCCATGAGGTCTTTGATCCAACAAGACCCTGAAGTGAAAGCTCATTAGTAAATGAGAATACTGTTACATTTATGGGTCCATTCAGCACCTAACTGCTGCTGTCTGTAGTATTACTTTTCTGAAATTCTGATTTGTATCCATGTCTTTAAAAAGCCAAGGCAAAAAAACATCAGATTTAATATGGCCTGCTGTTCCTCTTATTCTGGTGAGGAGACTTTACAAGCATTCAACTGATGTAAAGTGCTCCTATTTATGACAGAAAAAGATTTCCTGTTTTTCCTTTTGCTATATGATACAAGGTGCTATGACCTCTTGACAGACTAAGGAGCCATCAGAGGAGCTAATCAGTGCTTCTGCCCTTCTGTCCCCACAAAGTCACACTTTTACTGGTATTGCAGTTATGTGAATCCAGGCAGGAAACTTTACTGTGTTTTTAGATATTCCAAAAATTAAAAAAAAAAAGAAAAAAAAAAAAAGTGACAGTCTGACACGATTTAAAGACCAAAATGGACCATCAGAAGACAAAAGAAGACAAAACTCACAACTCCAATTTATAAATGAAAAATATATTAGGAACCTTATTGCCTTTATTCTTCAATCATTTCTCAAGTAGAAAGGACTTACAGCCTTGGTCGAACTTGCTGTGGGTGAAGTCTAAATGACCATGGTTGCTGAATCTCAATTGTTTGCATCTTTTTATGTTTTGTAGTATACCTGTTTCTTCAGATCACTTTCTGCTTACTCTGATCAATTAAATCAATAAAAAAATGTTAGCATTCTGCACTCCAGATGGCTCAGTCCATCAGTGTTCAATGCTAAATAAATGGCCTGTCTCTAAGCATCTATCAGTTTAATTCAAAGCAAAATGTTTCTCACAAATTTAAAGTCACAGATACTTCTGGTTGCTATTGCAGATGAACAACCAAAATCACTTTTTTCCCCATTCTGGGTTTGTTTCTGTTTTTCTATTCTCTCACCTTCAAGAAATGAAAAAACCCAAAGAGTAATATAACAAAATTTACTAATTTTCCATTTGGTCACATTTTTCTGCTATGTAAGAATTCAAAATAATATGTTTACTTTTTCATGCAACTGCTTTCCTTCAGTGCTCCTAAGTTCGTTGCCAACTTCACTATCTCTGAAATGGATGCCCTTTAGTAATCAGAAAGTAGAATACATTATGGTATTCTATGATCCAAAGTGATAAAAATATCAATTAACACAACTGCTAGAACAGATTCAGCTACCTGCCCTCTCCCACTGGTTAAAGTGCATGTACAATCACCCTTGTTTTGACTCCAGTTTTTGGCACTAGGCAGACATTTATTTAGGTACTCAAATAACCAGGTAATTTCCCTCAAACAAGTGCTGAAACAAAACTGCACCCTAAATCATCAATGTTTTTTATCGTGAAAAAGCAAGAGAGAAGAATGTTGTAGCAAACCTTTCAGGTGTCACACATGCATGAATATTCACAAACAGGGACAGTGCATCCTTTATCCCTTGTCTATTATTACAGCTTGTAAGCAGGAACTTCATCTATAGCCCAAATATTCTGGTAACACCTTTCATTTGAATTTCAAATTTAAGGATAATTTTTTCAAAATCATAGTTGTGAAGGGTTCTCTGTCAGAAGAAGATTGGTTAAATTGCTTGAAATAAAAAGCTGAAGCACCTGAGTTGTTGGCACCACCAATCTTTTCAAGCTGTTTTAATTTCTTTGCCTTTTATTTACTTTTTTACATGTTTTCATTCATTTAAGAGAGACATTGCATGGATTTTTGTTTTCACCCTGAAATGTTGAAAGGAAGTGTGATGATTATGAAATATTTTTCAAGTGAAAGGTTCTGTGCCAGCAAGTGGAATATAAAGAGGAATAGACACTCGAAACATGCATTGAAAGAGATTTGTTAATAAGATAAAAAATTAAAATATCAAACCACAATTTTCACTGAAGCAAGATTCCCAAGAGTGACCATGGATATGTATGCTTTGCTCTGCTAGTTTTACTGCCTTGACACCAAATGGAACTTCCAGGTAAGGGTATGTTGGGCACATTTAATTCAACAAACCTGTGTGTTGTCCGTGCAGAAAGCAAGGATGTAACAAAATTGTTAAAGCTATTACAGGTGAACTTCAAATAGCAAGAATATGGAGAAGAAAGAGTGGAAACCTCAGGACACCCACTGGGGTTTTTTTGAAATCTGGCCTGACGTCTTCAGCAGTTTTGTTTTCCCTCCTAGGTAGTGCAGCATATCGGTCTGTCCTGCTGCAGTAGCTTTCAGGCTGGCTACACACAGGATACATCTGTTTTGCTGTCTGTTTCTACTCCTAGCCAGTAATGCAGCACATAAAATCAGAAAAGCTTTATTTCTCCATCAAACAAACAAAACAATCTCTTTTATCATTTCTCTGTGATGTGTACACACATAATGGCCACCTCAGTAGGAGGGAAAAGCATTCCGAACTACAAGAAAGGAAAAGAAAATCAGCAGTCTGCAACAGCTTGTGCAACTAGATCAAATTGGTTTGCTTTTGTGTTCGGTTTTTTTGTTTGCAATCATTGTTTTTCATCAAACTCTGTATATCAATGTCTGTATAAGGTTATTCTTGTATAGATTTCAAACACTGTTATACCTGAATTACTTGCTGCAAAACGCACCAAAGTAATTTTTTTCATTCCTTGTACAGTTCCTTTTCAGCATAATGATATGACAGTGTTGACCAGAGCTGTCTCCTGATACCTTTTGAATATGAAGCATCCCTAAACAAATGCTTCCTTGTTTACATGTACAGTGCACTATTTTCTATTAGAACTGCATCCCGGGGGAGAGGCTGCCTGTAGAGGCTCTTCTAACTAAATTGGATTGAGAGATTTTTTTATTTTGCTGTTAAGCGTAATGGGAAGTAATTTCTTTTTAAGAGATAATTTTGGAAAGGGTGCATATCTTGCCACAGCCAAATTTGTTCCACAGAGAGCATGGGTGTGCAGAGGGGAAGGGAAGCTGCCCTGGCACCCAGGAGTTGAGTAAAGGCTAAAAGGCTTGCAAAGGTGCTTGACATTTGGTAATGCAAGGTGGCATGCCAGAATTGCTGTGAGGTCGAGTTTATGACAACCTGTTTGCCAGACACTCACACTGACACACAAATCCCTCTCATCTTTTTAAGACTCTAAGGTTCCTAGACACATCCTCTTAAACAGGTTTTCTACAGAAAATATTTTTTGTGTTTGCATTTTGGAGCACTAGACTAGGGGCAGCAAACCTTGTCAGAAAATTAATTCTGCTTCTTACCTTCATTTGATAAAACCTCCATGCAAATGTAATTAAAGATTTATTCAGGCTTGAAAACATAGCACATCAATGTCCAAACCAAGAGAAATCTGTGGGCATAGAAATGTTATTCATAAAGTATGTTTTTTCATTTTAAGTTTGCTGAATCCCATTTTAAAACTAGAAGAATGATTCTATACACATCGAATATTGTTTCCTTTCAAGGCCTTTTCATTATTCCACACTGTTTCTAGATGATAAATATTCAGCAAAAAGGTTCTTGCCAGACTGCCATCAGAACCCAATTAAGATATTTTTCAGTATGTTCAGGTGTGTCTCTATAAAAATTACATTATTTTTATAACTGTGCTCTCAGAATAGATGTAAGTTTTTCCAGTTTTCCCTGTCACATATGATGACTATATAGACATGGACACATATATATGCCTATCTATGCGTGTATATCTTTTTTCCCCCATGTATTTATAGCTTAATTTTTCTGTTAACTGAAGCTCTGACAGTGATCTCAAATCAGAAAATCATCCTGGTTTTCAGCTTCTTGTGCTCCTTTTTGTTCAATTCTTGCTTTTCTACAATCCCATAATGACAGGACATCGTCTTCTTTCTGGCCCTAGCTTGCTTATTCATTGCTTGTCTGCAGTTCCACTGTACTATATCTCAAACTACTCTTTTGTTCATGTCCTACATTTCCTTTGCTTTTTTTTTTTGTCCTTGCCTATTTCTATTTTTATCTTCTGTTTTTAATCCCATTTCATGTTTTCTTTGGAGATTTTCGAAATGTTACACTGACTTACCAGAAAAATCCCTGCAGGGTTTCATTTTCTCACAACAACTTGGGAAACTCTGCATGCTGAATTCATGTCACCTGAGAATTTCTTGCTAAATAGACAAGATGTTGAAGGACTGAATGTGGAAGAATTGGAGGTAATAACTAATTTTAATATTATTCTGTCAGATATTGTCTAATTATACACTAATGGATAACAGAACACCCAGCATGAAATCCCCAATATCTTCCAGATAAGTGAGGAAACTCTGGCTGCAGCTAACTCACATATCTACACTACCAATATTGACATGAAGAGATCTTTTATTTTTCTTTAGGGAATTTCTTTGGGAGCTTCATCTCCCTATGTTATTTCCCACAGAAAATTCAAAAGTCTGACATTGTAACAGACAGCCTCTGACAGAATAATTGTGCATTGGTCCATCAGGAATACAAGGAACATCACCTTGAATTACACACAGAGAGTGGCTAGGTGGAAGTCTTCACGCCTATAACAACAATCTGTTGTGTTTCTTCGGAGCTCTAGGTTTTCCTCTGAGTGTTTGGTTCAAAGTTGACTTTTAGAAAATATCTAGAAGGAACCACATGTATAAAAACACATATCTATATGTTTAAGAAATTAAGAGTCTAATTTTCTTTTGGAGCTGCCTTATGACTGTATTTACAAGTACAGCTGAAAACAGCCTAAGAGATATTTCAGAGTATTTCAGAGGTATTTCAGAGATAGGATGACAGGTTTTTGTACATGGCCATGAAAAATAAAACTGTAATTTTATTTGTCCTCTCAAAAATACATTTTTACATTTTTTTCTTCAAATGTTTGTAATCTCAAAGTAACAATTTTATTATATCAAAGGAGTCTCAGGAGTTCTGGAGAGAAACATTATTCTCACTTGGAAGTGAAATCTGCAAACCCTTAGAATATTATGTTCAACATTATGCTGAATTTTCTGGATGATATTTTTATGCAAAAAATTATCAGTAATTGTCATTCATGAGCTCTCGTGATTTGGTGCTTCCTGAATACCTTTTTATCTGATATGTAAGCAGTGATTTATTTCACTGACAAGTAATGTGGCAAGTAAAGTTTTGTGCATGTATTCTTCATCATGATTGTAGGGATTTTTTCCTTAGCTCTAACAATATAGTTAAAATTTTTCTTATAATTTCTGGTTATCTATTTTATTAAGCTTATGAAACTATGGGTTTGAAATTTCCTTATCTTTACTTCAATCTACAGTCTAGCGGCATATTTTCGAAAAACTCTCAGAAAATTAGTTCAGTTTTTTCTGAGTAATAGAATAAAAGCACATAATGATTAGCACCTTAAAATACTAATGAGCAGTAATAACAGAGCGGAAAAACAACTGAGGTGAAAAGGGGATTACATATTTTGCATACAAGAAGTTATTACTTTTGCTGAACTGACCTGAGCTTAGTTATAGATTTGGTCTCATATAAGCAATATGTGAGGATTTGAAGAAAAAATGAATCTATCTTAAAGCTATGAAAAAGACTCTTAAGAAGATTCTTTGAAATAGAGATTTTCTAAAGGCTATATGCTATGCAAGAATAACAGTGGTTAAAGGGACAAAAATTGGAAGGGTCTTGCCACTTCTTTTGACTAAGTTAAGTAGAATCACAGAATCACAGAATCACAGAATCACAGAATAAGCCGAGTTGGAAGGAACCCATCAGGATCGAGTCCAAATCCTGGCCCTGCACAGCACCATCCTTAAGAATCACGCCATATGCCTGAGAGGGTTGTGCAAACACTTAAACTCTCTCAGGCTTGGTCCTGTGACCACTTCCCTGGCGAACCTGTTCCAGTGCCCAACCACCCTCTGGGTGAAGAATCTTCTCCTAAAATCCAACCTAAACCTCCCCTGACAGAACTTCAGGTCATTCCCTGTCGCTGATCACTACAGACCCTGTTCCTCCTTCTCCTCTGACGAGGAAGATGTAACTGCAGTGAGGTCTCCCCTCAGTCTCCTGTTCTCCAGGCTGAACAGACCAAGCGACCTCAGCTGCTCCTCACACAGTTTCCCCTCAAGGTTCCCGTCAACATCTTGGTTGCCCTTCTTTGGACCCTCTCTAAGAGCTTTATATCCTTGTTATATTGTGGTACCCAAAACTGTCCCCAGCACTCGAGGTGAGGCTGCCCCAGTGCAGAGGAGAGCAGGACAATCCCCTGCCTTGCCTGGCTGGCAATGCTGTGCCTGATGCACCCCAGGACAGGGGTGTCCCTCCTGGCTGCCAGGACGCTGCTGACTCAAATTCAACTTGCCATAGACCAGGATTCTCAGATCCCTTTCTGTGTTGCAACTCTCCAGCCTCTCATTCCCCAGTCTGTACATCCAGGTCTGTCCCATCCCAGGTGCAGAATCTGACACTTGCCTTTGTTAAATGTCATACAACTGGTGATTGCTTTGTCCTCTAGTTTGTCGAGGTCTCTCTGCAGGGCCTCCCTGCTCTCACAGGAGTCAATGGTTTCCCCCAGTTTTGTATCATTTGTGAACTTGCTCAGTATCCCTTCCAGTCCTGTATCAAAGTCATCTATGATGATGTTGAAGAGCACAGGGCCGAAGATGGAGCCCTGTGGAACCCCACCAGTGACAGGTCACCAGTCTGATGACACCTGGTTCACTGTAACCCTTTGTGCCTGTCCCATGAGCCAGGTGCTCACCCACCACATGATGTGTTTATCCAGCTGAGTGCTGGACATTGTGTCCAGAAGGATCCTGTGAGAGACAGTATCAAAAGCTTTACTGAAATCCAAAAAGACTACATCAACTGGCTTCCTTTGGTCAGCTGGGGGAGTTATCATGTCATACAAGGAAGTCAGGTTTGAATAAAAAAGTACATCAAAAACATCACCATTCTGATGACAGATATGAATATGTACATTGTAAATATTGGCTTGGATGCAAGTCAACCTACATGACAGTCAGAGAACTGGGCTCGGGGGATTCTCAGCTGGTGAGTGGCTCATCATTCCTGGCACAGCGATCTTGCAGGATCTGCTGCTGTTGCTGCAATGTCACATGGTTACCCCTGTCCTGATAATTGCATTTTTACATTGCTAAGATAATTGGAATTATAGGTAACCCAATTTTGTCTGGCTGCCTAAAGATGTGGACTGATGCTACATCCATCCTCCAGCAGGAAATGTAGGTGTGGGGACAAGGATAAAGAAACAGTATGGATATGGTCCATCTCCTTAAGTGCCTTCCTTACTGATTGACATCTGTAACAAGAGATTAAAATATTGTGAGGTGCACAGTTTCTTGGTAGTAAGTTACAGCTATTGTGCACTCAGATATTAGCCAAAGTCTTTCATCAAATGAATGTATGGGGTCCCATACAGTTGTATATGGGATTCATCAGAGAAATGCAGGCACCTATTGCTGGTAATCATCTACACTGAAAGAGTCATCCTACACTCCCTTCAGATTGAGAGAGAAATAGCCACTACCAGGTCACAGTGACTCTCACCCTAAGGTGGATATCTAAAACAGGTCTGATAATTCATTCTTCCAAATGCTCAGTCCTCTCCCAAATGTGAAAGGAGCTCAGCTTAGTTACAAAACTTCTGAAGTTAAGTAAAATGTATCCTACCTCTGGCATGCATATTGTTATGGTCTTTTTTATGGGATATGATAATATTACAGAATTACAGAATACTTCCTTAGGGATTTTTTTTTATTACTTCATATATTTTATTTATACCTCTTAGCAGACAACAAGCCTACTATTACTTACAGAAGACCATGACAGGCATTTTCCCATCAGCAGCAAAGAGTAGAAGAATTTAAAAACACCTGGTAGATGCTAACTAGTATATTCAAACAGGTAAGAACTTCCTTGTAGATAAATGACAGAGCCATGAGTTATAGTAAGTTTCAGTCCTATGAAGTGGTATTAAACAAACTTTTACATTATTCTTCATATTGCCTTTTCCCCAGCTACATGCGTCCCAAGTTTTTGGCTTACACGCAGAAGCCACAAAGAAATTGAGGATAAGAGCAAACAAACATGCATGTTTGTCATTATGCATGACTTAAATTAAAGGTCACAAAATTATTCGGAGCTTTGTTGTCTACAGAAAACTTAAATTCAGTAATATTTATACTTTGACTCTTGACATCTGAGAAATTTTCTGGCAGGCATTTCTGCTTGCATAGAGACAGGACTATTATCACAGGAATCAGAAGAGAAGGTTAGAATTAATTTTCTACATAAACTCTCCTTCAAAAATTAAAGTTTTGGGTTTTATTTTAAGTCTTTGGCAACAGAGAGGTTACTGATTCATGTGCCAGAAAGAGAAAGCCTCAAGAGAAGATTGAGGATTTATTTATCTCAACATTTTAATTAATTCCTCTCAGAATGAACAAATCGCAAAGCAAAACAGGTGACAACTCTGGCTTATTCTACAAGGATAAAATCTGCCTTTATAAAACCAGAGATTTGTTTCTTGCATTCAAAGCTTGTCTGTAGCAATGACCTGAATATGAGACAACTTTCCGTCCCTGCACCAAGTGCAAAGTTAGATCCAGTGATTGTACCTGTGTGTTTTAAGTCAAAAACACATATTATGGGGTGTGGAAAAAGATCCAAACTACTGAGAGGTTTCCATCTCAGCAGATGACTTTTTTGACTTTTTAGATGGCATGGTTACAAATCAAGACTGGAATATACAAAAAATAGTTATTGTGCCTTACATACTAATGTGGCAAATATTTATTCTCTACCTTTTGTTTTCTATAAAGCTAGATTCTCTTTTAAAGAAAGGAATGTCAATACCCTTCATTACGTTAAAAGTTTTGTTACATTTTTTCTTTAAATTCTGCAGACTTTTTTTTTTTGTTAGCTCCAAAGACTGATGTCTCAGTAACAGAGAACCAAGCTGATCTTTCCTGACTCCCAGTGACTGCATCAGAGTTTCTCCAGCTGAGCAATTTCTTTAAGTTTCATTTGTTTTACGTATTTTATGTTTCTGTTTTCTAAGCAGTCCTGCTTGTAAAGAAGAAGCCAAATATTTCCTCTTTGGCTCTAAGAAAAATGACATTAAGTGATGAAACACACTGCAATATGTCCAGTCTCTGAATCCAATATATAACTCACAATACCTGTCAGTTGCTGCAGTTACTATACAGGTTACTTTAAGATAATTCTATAAACCTAGTCAGAGCTATAATGACATACCCTACAAAGCAAATCTGTTTACAAATTCACAAAAATTCAATATGTTTTGCTTCTAAAGGTTTGGAGTACCATTCATGTTCCTTTGCAGAAAATCATTTCTCCATTTATTCTTGATATCCTTTCCAACTCTATTCCAGATTCATATATTTTCAAATATTATGAAATACTATGAGTTAAACTCAAGGACAACTTTCAATATTTTTTGCTAATATAATTCCAGGTACTGTTCAATGTCATGTTGCTGCTAAACCTGTTCAAAGGTTTGTCCAAGATCATAACTTGTAGGTCTTTTGACATTGACACCCTTCTGAACAGGGATCTCAGAGTGCCTTTGTAGAGACAGTAGAATGCATTTACAGAAGTCTCCAAGGTGCATGGTCTGCATGTTGTGAAAGAGGAGAGATTGGTTAAATAAGGATAAGAAAATAGATTCCAAGATATCCTTAATTTAAGGAGTGGCCAAGAGCAGCTTGTGTACTTTCCAGCTATCTCTGTGTTTTGTGGAAGAGTTTTTTTTTATATAGTGTTGGGATGAACTGGGAAAATATATTTTGTATCTTCTTCTCTTTCAGCGATGATCCACAAGATTTTTCCCAGTCTAACTCTTCAATGCCTTTTCTCATAAAATATTTTAAGGCTTTCCAAAACAGGACAAGTGGAAAACCCCACAGTTTTTTGTGGCTGAAATGTACAAATTATAGGATAGGGAGTTTGATAAATTGGTAATCAGCAGAGATTCCCTTACTGGTCCAGATACAGGCAAGAAATATATGGAAAGTTATAAAATATGCATTTTATCTTTCATTATTACATAGGGGAAAATATAGGCAAGCTTTAGGCACACATTTTCTAAACCGGGCAATTATCAATTGCTCTTACATTATCTTTAACGGCACAAACAGAATTGTGTTCATCGAAAGACTCTACTATTTGCATGTTAAAAAGACTGCTGGAATAAAATGACCTGTTTTCTACACTTCATTCATTTCTCAATAAAATGGGAAATACAGCCTTTGAATGCCTGGCTGATTTCAAAAGAGCATTCAATTATTTTAAAAAATAAGAGTCCATAGAGAGAGTGTAGCCACACGGTTTAACCAAACAGGACAATGTGCTGTTGATTTTTGATCTTCTAATGTTCCAAGTTGTCAGAAATTTTTGAAGTGACCTTTTAAGCTGCAATATATTTGCCATTTTTTGTGTCAGCCTCTGATTTTCCTTATCACGTGAGTCGGCACAACTGCTGCTGATGTAAACTTTTCACCTGAGCAATTGATTTATGCATGCAGTTGCATACACACACAGAGTAGCAATGGTTTGACAACATTCAGAGAATGAGAAGTGTATTGTGCTACAGATTACAAGTATCTGCTCCTCTTCATCATTCAAACCCTCATTTGAAAAATATTTTGCTTTTCAGAAAAAAAGAGAAAACATTCCTCGAAGTTCAAAAACAAAAGCCTATATTTCCCTACTATATTTTTAATGTACTTAAAAGACAGACATTTCCTTTCCAAATGGAGTAAAATCTTATGGGAAATGTACAGTTGTCTCTAGGAATGTGTATTATTTACCTCGATTTATTCTCTATACAAATAAAAATTTCAGTCTTTCAATTTCTGGCCTCTAGAGACTTTTCAATCATTAATAAATTGCTTTCATAGAGGCCTATCACGTTAATTCTTTGAAGCAAATGAGGTTGGAAGGGTATGGGATAAAGAATTTAAATTAGGCATCTGAGAGGTCTGCAGAGGCAATTCAAAACCACATTGTGAGGATCCAGCTTCACATGTCTGCTCCTGTGAGTGGTACTCAGTCCACTTGAACTAGGCTGAAAGGATTCCAAATTCACAGAATATCTTATTTTGCTGTTTAAGAGCCTAGAATCTTACTGTGATTCCTTCTCTATGGAACCTTCCCCTAACCCCTTCTCTGTGTAACCTTACCCTCTCCACAGAGGTTTAGGTGCTTGAGACCAAGAGTTCAAAGCCCAAATCGATATGGTTCAGTCAAATAACTTTGGCTCAGACTGATGAGAAGTTTACAAGGTTGTGAGACATTGTTGCAGAAAGATCACTGGATTCAAGCAAGGTCAAAACTGTACAATTATAAAAAAAATCATATCAGAGATAACTTTATTTTCATTCCCCATGTCCTTGTGTTACTGGCATTAGCCAGGAAGAAATAAGACCTCTGCGGAGTTGGTTGCAAAGTAAGAAATCAGGTAAAGGCTGTATCAATTCTAAATTTAGACTGCAAAGTGGTGATGAGCTTCTATCCATGAACCCATGGACATGTTAAGTGCTGCACAAGTTCTCCTTTCCTGCTGGGCTGCATGAATCACAATCCTGGTCTTTTTATTTTGTATATATGTTCCATATTGGAAAATAACAACTATTCCTCATACCAGTTTTATACTTCATGAAAATATATTTACTGAGGAAGAAGTTTGCTGCAAAGAGGAGTGGGACTGGTACTGCTCAGTGTTGCCCCAAGACTCGAGACAGAAGCAGAGGAACCACAAAGGAGTTCTGGATTTCTGAGTCGACAGTGATAGAGCTAAGAGACTGAAGAGCTGGGAAAAATGAAACTTTCCCCATTCTAGATGGCAAAACTGGGAAAAGAGATCTCTTTAGGCAACTTCTCCAGCTGTGGCAGAAATCAGAGANGAAAGGATTGGGAAAAAAGGAGGCAAAAGGAACATTTTACATTTTATTGAAGAAATACTGAATTGCTGGTTAGAGAGCTCATGGATGTGCTAACACACCATGCTGGGCTTCCACATATGGGTCAAATCATATATGATCCCTCAACTCTTTAAAAAGCTGTTTCTGTACATCTGTGAAAAAAATGGGAAAGTCTATCCAAACAGCATTTTTACCTGATATAAGTGTCTCGATGATGGAGCCTGAGAGTCTGAGAGAACTTCTGTTTCTCACAAACACAAGAATTCACCAAACACAACACCAGTGGCTAAACTGAAAAATCCAAGGTAATCCAAGCATTATAAATTAACTATTTTCTACTAAAACTTTTTATATTCAAATTTTTGACTCAAAAAAATGTTTATATCTGACAATCAGAAATTCTACAGAAAAAGAATAGCAGCATGAAAGGCTCACTATAACACTTGTATTTTTTGAAGAGGGTTCATAAGTCAAGGGTAGTGTCAGAGGATTGTGTATACTATGTAACACTGGAACTGAGGAGAGAAAAAGTCATGAATAAGAGTTATACACAAAGGCCAGAGGGTTTGATTTTAATTATACATTATTGATAGCTGTGCTGACAGAGATGTTCGTGCATGTCACTCTACAAAGTGAAAAATACAGAAGTCTCAGTGGGTGGTTTAAATGCATGTCCACTTCCACAGAAGAGTAACAGGAAGATTTCAGTTAGTTAGTTAGTTCTATATAAAGGCAGGATCAGTGGTCCATAAGCCATTTCTGACAGGATTTTATTCAAGTTGTTCCTAAAAATGTCAGTTTCCACATTTCTTAGTATTCATCATATTCTATTCCAGGAAGTTTTCCTCTGTCTGCTATAAATCTCACTTGCTACAGATGAAGCCCTTTACTTTCACAGCTGGATTTTCTCTCTTCCACACCCCCCAGTCTCTTCTCTCTAAATTACAACTTCTTTGGTCTATCTTGTAGGTCTGGCCATTGCTGCTTCATGTGATCTTTTCCATGCTCTCTCAATGGCTCATTTCTTGCTTAGAGCACAGCACTGAAATCTATACAAGGCATTTTTACTGAAGCCTTATCTGTCAGTAGTGCCTCCAGCACAAAGCCTGCTTCACATTGACAATACCTCTGTGCCTGTTTACCACACTGTAATGTTATTCAGTCATGATCAGTTTGGATCCATTTTAATCTCCAGACCTGCTTTTACAGTCGTGATGCCCAGATATATAATTCTCATTCTAAAATATTGGGCTAGGTTCTCCCTACTTGCACATAAATCCTGGTGTTTCTCCTTGTTGAATTACTTTTTTCTTTCTTATGCATGTTTGAAGTTCCTCCCAGCTTGATGCCAGGTCAGATTTAAGAAGGAATACTTTCTTCCTTTTATATATATATAAATTTTTTTTGCTTATATGCATAATATCGTGTATCAATTAAGTAATCATCTATCTTAGTTATGTATAGAATTACAATTAATATTTAATGTATTACCTAGGAATCGAATTAAAAATTCTGACCGTCACAACAAAAGAATCCAACTGAAAAGCAATAACATGTACCTTATGCATTATTGCCTAATCCAAAAAAAATTAAATTAACTGTTTGTATAAGCAAGGACTACCTAAACAAGGATTCTGCCAAATCAGGACTTTGATTTGGGTATCTGGTAATTTCAAATTCCTCAAAATACTTTTATCCCCATTGTAGAGAGCAGAAGCAAGGTATTACATACATTACTGATTTAAAATACAACATTCCCTAGACTTTTTAAGTTTATTTAGGATTAAACCACCCATGCATTTGAAACCACAAGAGTGCACAAAGTATCAGAATGTTCCAGCTGTAATGAAGGTAAGAAAAATTATATGTGTTTATGGATTAGCATTAATTTCTAAATTAGCCAGGAGCTGGCACTGAACATGCATATTGAAAGAACAGAATTATTTTTAATTATGTATCTGCTATACCTGGAAGGAATATTTTCATTTTTTCTCCTCAGCTACAGGACTAGCAGGCATTTCCAGATAAGAACTCCTTGCAATATTTACAAATTAGAACATGAATAATTGAAAGAGTTTGGACGTGTCTATTCACTGGGGAAATGGTATAGAACTTATTCAATCATCTGCAGTGAAATGTAAGTATATTTCCTTCATGTGCTACATAAATATTTGATTAACTACTGTGCAAAACATTAGTAAAGCATCTGCTTAGCATGAGACTGAAACCTGCTTGACACCAGTAAACAGAAGGAATAAACTCTGCCTGATGGGAAATGTTCAAAAATTTCAGTCTTTGATATTCTGATCTATTGAGTTGAAAAAAATAATGAAATAAGCATTTAGGATGGTGGAACTGAAAC
>VZTN01035509.1:0-22889 GCA_013400515.1 Erpornis zantholeuca | reverse complement strand
CATCTTGCAGATTATGCAACAAGTGAAGATTAGTTTGTGCCTGTGGTGATCTTGTAGAGTGTTTGGAAACAAAAGGCACTTCTCGATCCAAAATTAAAATTTTAGTGTAGAAAAGAATGGCTGTTGTATGTGAATCTGCCCGTTTTGGCAATCCAGACTAAAGCCTGAAGAATAGAAATAACAGCAGAAGCAGAGGTATTGAATTGAACTTGACTTCAGTGTGTTGTTCAGTTTAAAAAATACAAACTTTAAGTTATTTACAAGTAGTACAATACAGCATTACTTACTGTCTTCCACCCTCTCTTCTCCAGATATTTTTTTTTCCTTCATCAAAATCATTATGTACTTTGTCAGGGGCTTTTTGTTATGTATTAGGTGAATACATATGCAGAACCTCCTTCAGGTCTTGAATTTTGATGTTGTTATATGAAAGATAATGTTGAACTTGGAGAGGGCAACATTATTCCAAGCTGTATATGTTGATAGCTACTAGCCTTAAGAGAGCTTGTCAAAGTGTTCTGAAATAGCATCAAGCATATTAAGAGCTTTTTTTTGTTCATTTTATTAGTTACTGGACAATAGTCCTGTAATTAGAGTGGTAATATGTAATGGACATTAATTATTGCTCGTGGCTGTACCAGCCTTGAGGCAGGTATCTTGAATCTGGAAACTGCAGGTTCATTTTTGTATGGGGTTTGTTTTAACGATAGTTTGGGCTCTTGTTGAGCATTTTCCTGGGTGATTCTTACTTGCATGACTTCGTTGCCATAGCTTTTGATTTTGGCTTGAGCAGAATATTTAGTTGTGGTGGTCCCAAAGGGAGGTTGTAGAGTGAGGAGGTTTCTGGAAAGGCTGGCTCTGCCTTAGCTATTACTCAGGTAATGCTGGGTAGGAAGTTGTAGTCACAGCCAGCATGCAAAGCAAGCTACTGTATGGCAGAAAGGTGGCAGTCTTCATGCTCAGCTCTTTGGTCCAGAGTAGAGTGCTTTTTGTGCTCAGGAGTTGGTTTTGGTTTTGTGTTGGACTTGCATTGTTATAGAAGACTTACGAATTACTTTTGACCTGTTTGTCTTCTAGTTGTAGGATCCCCTCATTCTTCCTCATTTGCCATTTAAAAGAAGAGTATATAGGAAACTAATGTTTCTCAAACTTGAGCTTTTATCATGTGCTACTTGTGCAACATTTATGACATTTTAAAGTTCAAAGGGAGTTTAGAGTTAAACTTTCATAAAGTTGTGGTTTTTTCTGTCCACTGAGAGGGTTCTGGTACATTTTCATCCATTCTGTACCTGAATTCATCCTCTGCTTTCTGTGTCCGAAAATGCTACTTTTCCTGCCCTCTTTCATGCATAAATCTTCACTAGCTGGAGTTAGTGTTGGGGCAGAAAGTGCAGAATAATCTGAAGGTGTTAGGAAATCTGAGAAGGTGAAGATTTGGAATTTCAACATTCTTGCTAGCAATTACAAGGAATAATAGATGGAAGAGAGATGGTCTAACTCTTCCTCAGTTTCCTTTTTATCAGATGTGATGAGATTTCTCTCTGTGTGTGGTAAACCTCTTTTTTTCTCAATGAAGTTATTGTCTGTTTAATATGTAAATGATGCAATGCAGAATATTGCTAATTCGTATGTAGGCAAGAAAAAACACTCTTCCTTTGTGGTAAGCTTCCCTTCTTTGGGAATACATGTTTCTTTGTCCTTGTGTGTATTCATTTCTCAGCATAATTTTATGTTCATGAGTTTGAATATTCACAACCAAAAATAAATAGTTTAGTCTATATTTTAGGCAAAATTCCTACATCTGTTCTTAATATGTCATAGTTAATATCTCATAGAGCAATACTGCCCCTGCCCCATCTTTTCTAGGATGTGCCAAGAGGACAGTAAGGAATTAGGTGCCAGGGGTATTTGCTCAGTATTGGGGTTTCCTCCTTCTCTTACTTTCAATATTAATACTTAAAGCTATAAACTTTACGCTATCTTGTTCCTCTCTTCTTTCAGAGCACTTATTTTTGTTTAGAATCTGTCATGCTGATCTTTAGAGAAGAGGTGGTTTCTGTCTTCACTTAGAGAGTTAAGTGCCTGTACTTAAGGATGGGTATCTAGGATTTGGAAAGTGCCATTAGATTAAGAGAAAGAAATAAACTCTATTTTTAATACTTATTTTTAAATATAGTTGTATGTATAAAACCCCCATATGCTTTGCCTGAGGTTAGTATAATACTTCTTTCCTTTCTCCCTTGATTAATTCCCCAGTCTTCTTTTAGAAGAGCAATTCTCCTTTCTTCTGTCTCAATAACCAGCCAAAAGTAAACAATTACAGTTAGCTTTCCAGAGTATTTCTGGTATTTCCTGGCTAAAAAATGTTGAAATGGCTCAAGAAAGAGTTGGTAGTTCTTACCTTTAATCAGCTAATGTTCCATTACCATTGGAGAAAAAAAAAATTATTGGATGCTCCTTTGAGACAAAAGATACCTGCAGAAACCTCTGCAAGTTTAAAGGCTCGGAACTGTGAAATATAGATGGTTTTAGCTTTAGAAGTGTCATCATTTTTTTCTATTAAACTAACAATATAGAGGGAGTATTTTTTTCTTCAACATTTTCAACAGAAAACTAGTTATGCTAGACTTACTCTAATATTACAAAATCTTATCTAAGAAGCGCTTTCAAAATAAAGCCAAATTTGAGAGAAAAAAGTGCCTTGAGGTTTTTCTAAAGCTGACAAGTTTTAATATTCCAAATACGTAGTGACAATGATCTTTTTTCATAATTAAGCTACAAGTATGATTTAATATCGAATTCAAAGCCATTCACTGAATGCTGCTTATATTTAAACCCTCAGAAATCCCCAAGAGAAAAAAATGGAAGAAACAATCCTAACATACATTTTTTAAATTTAGATAAGAAAAAATGAACTCTGCTGCACCTCAATTTAATAACCAGTGTTGCTCAGCTACTACCAAAGGCTTAAGGACAGTGTTTAGAAGTGATTTTTCAGAAATAAGTGTTTCTCTAAGATTATGAGGGCTTATACAGATGATTTTGTTCACCTGCTGAGTGTTCAAGAGTGGAAATGTCCAATCTGACGCTTTCCAGAAGTGTTTGTTTGCTTGAAAAATAGAAACATTCCCGTGGAAAAATAAGATTTAATTAATTTTTGTCCCATCTTAGACACATATTAAAGCAATATTATTATGTACTTTTAATAGAGACAGAAATGTTTAGTGAAATGCAAAATCCCAAGTTTTTGAAATGATCTGAGATGCTTTTAGCTTAAGATGTAGTGCTGTGAGCACTGCTTAATTTGTTAATACCTTCGTGCTCTGCCTATGTTGTTTGTACTTCTTATGAGATGCAAGATGTTCAAATGCTTGTTGAATACTTGTTATTAATTTTAAAATAGGCACGGAGGTGTTTTGAATAGAAATCTTACATATTGTTCAATTAAATGGGCAGAAGGAGAACGAGTTAGTACAGCTGAAAGTACATTTACATTAGATATAAAGAAGAAATTCTTTGCTGTGAGGGTAGTGAGGCACTGGCACAGGCTGTTCAGACAAGCCTGTGGATGTCCTATCCCTGGATGTGTTAGAGGCCAGGCTGGATGGGCTCTGAGCAACCTGGTCTTGTGGATGGTGTCACTGCTCACTGCAGGGGGTTTGGAACTAGGTGGTCTTTAATGTCCCTTCCAACCCAGGCCCCATTCTATGTCTCTTTGATTTTATGGGTCTTGAAGAAACAGAAGGATACATTCATTCTTTGATCCTCTGAGGTAGAGATGGAAAAATACTCCTCCAGCTAATGATCTTCAGGACTTCGGTAGCTTTGGGTTGTATCTGAATTACTACAAAATAAACATGATGAAAACAAAGTTTCAGCAGGGAGAAGAAGGCTTTAAAGACCTTTCATACCTCTAATATTTGGTGTAAAGCAGAGGTTTATACTTGTCTTTCATCTCACCTTTAAAGGGGTGGCACTTCTTTGTAGTGGAACTTGACCAGCAGAACAAGACACAGAAGGCTGTTGGTGTAAGAGGAAGTGTGATGGATGTAACACTTGCTTCTTAAGCCAAATTTTCCTCTTCCTGTATGCCTTTCTGCTGTGATACCAAAGCAATTCAGAGAGGAAACAGAGCAAGGAAGGCAGTTATTTTAATTAGTGAATTTTATCCTCAAAGGCTTTTCGATCTAATTCGGTCTTCTGATTTTCTGTTGATTCTTCCAAATGCTTCAGACTTAGTCAGACAAAAGCTTTTTCTTCACAATTGTCAAATTTCATTGAATCTCGAGTCTTGGTGATAGAGCTTAATTGTCAGCAAAATAAGTCTTGGTTTCTGTAAATTGTTTGATCCTCAATTGGTTTAGAAGTGACAATATACTCCCATTTACAGGGTTTAGATACTGTTTTCATGTGGCATGAGGAGTAAAGTTGGACCAACCAAAAACATTATTTCAGTTGTTTTCTGTCAGGAAGGCTTAGACAAAGAGCTTAGTCTCAGATCCTTTAAAGTTCAAGCATCTGCCACTAGGGGCAAAAATTATTTTCCTGTAGGCATTCATCTTTTATTGTAGATTTACCGTGCTGCTTCACTTGGTTGATAATCTAATTTAAACCTCAGAGATGATTCATACCTCCTCTAGGGGATTCTCAGCTAGTTTAAATTGCCTGATGTCAGAACTTTTAGTTCTTCTAGGATCTCTTTTCTGAGCATAATGGTACATTGGGTCTTTGAATATGCTGAGGAGGAAAGAATGTGACCCATGCAAGGGGTAACACTTGAGAGATACAGTTTTACAACATACTTCGGATTTGTTTTCAATATTTATTTGGATTTTTAGTTCAGGTAACTTGTGATGTCTTGACTTAATTTAGCTTCTAATCATACCAAGTGGTCCATTGTGGGCAGACTTCTGCAGATATAAGCATGGTACCTGTTGAAGTAAGGAACCTTCTGGAAGGTAGAATAGACCATGTGCTGTGCTAGAGGCTTTTGTTTCATAAAACCAGTGTTTTGAATACCAACTGAAATATGACAGTTTTACAGAAAAATGCTGGATTATGAAAGGTTACAAACCCTTGATGTCAAGAGGCATTTCAATTTCCTTTCTCAGAAAACCAAAAGAAACAAACACCCAATTGTCCAGAAGGTCCTAAGAGGTTTTAGAGTGATCCAAACACTTAAACATGTTCGTGACCCCTTCCTGAAGGCATGACCACTATATAGTTGGCCACTAAGAACTTTAGGACTTGAGTGTTCATATTGGGAATGTGAACCATCATTTAAGGACTTCTTCCCTAGGGTCAGGCAAGGACAAAACAGACATTCAGAAAATTAAGAGGTGTTGTAAATACCATTCAGCTGTGATGAAAAGTTTATTGGATGCTTTTTGTATGCATTCTAAAGTTAAGCTACATTTTGAAAACTATCAGAGCCAGCATTTGTTCTCCAAATATTCTAATTAACTAAACTACTATGCTAAATTGTTTAATTAGTTGCTAATTAATACTCTGTAATTTTAATAGTGCTTGGTTTATTAACACAGTTTTACCTTTTGTGATTTTTTTGCTTGGAGGTATAGTTTTGTTTCAGTGTTTTAACAATCTATCCACAAATTGATCCAGAATCAAGTTCTGTGCTCATGCTGTTTTGGGAAGAGGGAAACAAAAACACAAGGTATTTTTCTGTCATTTGCCTTCATTATTATATGTGTATTTTTCTGTTTTATTCATGCCTTATCAGAAATTTGGTGTCTTTTTCAATACAGAATAATGGCAAAGCTGTTGTTTTAAAACAGCCTTTCCCAAAATGTCTGAGGTTAGATTATGATCAGTGATTATTTGCAAAATTTTTTATGCATACTACAAAACATAACTTGTGCTTCAGGTCCATGAGAGGAGTTAACAGTGGTGTATGTATTGGATGTGGATACTTGAGTGATAGGTGGTTTTGTTGTAGTCTTTACATGGCTCCTCTAGTTCTCCTGCTTAATGTGGTTCTGGAATGGTGTTTCATCCTAATGTGTCTGATGTACTTTCAGCAGAAAAGCTGCTGGTTTAAAAGAGCAACAAAACCAAATTGTGGTGAAAATGGGTATCAGGAAAACAAAATCCGTGCATAAATAAGCGAACTGATGGGATCCAATGACAGACATGTTTTGAAGGAAGAAAGAAAACTTTTACTGGTAATTCCTTTACCTGTAATCTTAATTGGTCTTGTGAAGTCTGAAGAGCCTGTGTGAATGAAATTAAGCAAACTAATCAGAGTATACTCTAAAGACTAATGACACACAACCATCTGTTTCCTCTGCAGTTCTTTAGTTAGCAGAGTGAAATATGTTCCTGTAAGAGCAGTTTAAAGCAAGAAGTAACTAAAATCCTCTGAATTGTTTCTAAAGATATCTCTTTGAATGTATAGAAAGTCTTCCCTTGTCTGTTAGAGTATAACCTTGTGAATAGTCTGTATGTGTCCAGTGCCTATGATTATGCACTATGTCCTGGGTGCAATTTGCCATCTTCCTTCAGATGGTGACAAATGGCTTTTTGATTTCCACAGTTGTAGTTTAGGAGCTGTTTCAGAACCTGATATCTGACTTGCTGGATTCCCTACGTTTTTCAGTGTAAAACACCCTTTCTGTCACCTTTATGGCTCATGTGTCATTATTTCCCTATCTGGCTCTTTTTGTCACTGCATTTCTAAAACAACAGTTCAGGCACTTTCCTGGTTTTAAGTGTTGGAATCATCCTGTGTTCACCTTCTGTTCTCATTTTCTTTGTCCCCAACTCTTCCACACCTCCTAGCCTATGTCTGGCTGTGTTGGGCTTCAGGCCATGGTTGTGCGTGGGATGACGTTTGTACCTAGAGCTCGTGCCATTCCATGGTGAAGGAGAATGGAAGAAGCAATGTTGAAGGAAGAGAGAGGAGAGGAAATAGGGCCTGGATATGCACTGAATGAAGCTGAGGGTGAAGGAGAGGACACATGCAAGCAGGGCAAAAATTCAAGTCAATGTGTACACAAATTTCTCTCAATATCTAGACGTGTGGTGAGTTCTGTGGCTGTGACTACCTGCTTGTCTCTTGACAGTTTTGTCTTGCAGCTGCTCCCCAGGGCCAGATGAAGGGAAGACTTTTTCTTAATCTTGCAGCCCAAATGTATTCTGAGGGAGTCTTAACAGGAGTTGTAGAGAGGAGTGTTCTTGGTTTGAGCATTAGCCTTCTCCTCATGCAAAGCTTTTTCTATTTCTGCACCTGGTAAGTGGAGCTGTTGGCACATTCCAGTGTCTTTAACTCCCTCCCTCATAATTTTTTCTTGTTTATCTTTCATGCTTACATCTTTGTAACTTCCTGCTCACTGTGCACTAAAGTTCATCCACAAGCTGGCACTTTTTCATCTTGAAATCATCTCTCGAGATGCACCAGTAGCATTGTAACCGCAGTACACTGACAGCAGTTAAACATATGGGTGGGGAAAACTCATTAATTCCATGACCTCTTTGTGTTCCTGTACTTTAAAACACATCTTGTCCTGCAGCTTTCTGTTCCAGCTTACTGCTCCATCTTCCCTTAGCTCGTTATTCCTTCTGTAGTCGATTGTGTTGGTTTCTCTTAACTGACACAACAAACTCTTCAGGGCAGGGCATGCTGCTGGCTACGTGATGGTCCAGCCTGCGTCCTAGTGAGGCTCTGCCTCCCGCTTCAGATACATTAATCCTCTTCTGGGTGTTTCTGACATAAAACAACAAATGGCAGCATTCTCAGGAGTGTCCCTTGTTGCAAGCATCACTCTTCTATTTCAGCATGTCTGTTTGTTTAGGAGTTCGTACTGCTGGACAGTTGTAAATCAGAGTTTCAAGTGAAGTCTGTCTTTGAACTGAACAAAACCAAAAGGATTTGTAATTTGTATTCACTTCTGCTTATATGATGGTTCAGTGAAGTAATGTTTTTCCTTCTCCATGTGTGTGGATTTTTTTCTATGTTCATAGAGAAGTGAAAAAAAATTGCTGTTAACATATTTAACATTCTAAGTTTCTTGCTGGTTAAAAGCCATGAAAAATAGGAAATTACAGGATTTTTTTCTTTAATTTTAAGCAACGTATATGTAACCGCATGTTTCTAAAATAATTTAACCTCTAGCGTTCATCTGTCAAAAAAAAATCTATGGGGATTTTTTTAAGGTATATTTATACATAAACAAAGCTTCTTTGCCTTTGATTTATGCACTATTAATGTTTTTGTGTGGTCAGCAGCTACTTCTCATTTGTAGCTGCTTATTCCTAGTATATTTTTCTTTTTTGTTTCTGAGATGTAACTTTGTAATAGTTGCCCAGTAGAAGAGTACAGTAGAGTCAAAGGCAGTGCAGTACTTTTCAAAATTGCTTAGCATTTAATAATGTAATTATTAAAATGTCTTTCTTTTAATGTAATTAATAAAATATACAGTAGAGAAGAAATTATATTTGGGGCTTTTTTCTCATTTGATTTCATTTAAGTGTTGTTAATTATAGTTTAGGCTGTAAAGAAGTTTACTTTATGGTGTTATTTTTTTCTCCAGAAGCTAATGGCTCAAGGAAATGCACAGTCAGACCATATGTATATTCTTTTGGACACCACTTCTTGCTAGAATAAAACTCTTGGGTTGTGGTTGCCTTCAGCTTTTCTGAGACAAAAGATTTTTGGTTGTTTCTCAGGCAAGATTTGCAAGTGGAATTTGGTGCCAGTCACAAAACAGAAGAGTAGGTGAAGTCATCCCTCCAGCTTGCTCCACTGGAAAGGATTCATTCTGTGCCCTAAATTAGGCCCCCCAAAAACCCAAAGGATTTCATTCCAGCTTTAGTCCCTCCCATGCTGGTTGCTGTAGCCTTCAGGCATGCACTCATTTGCCTTCTTCTGGTGTCATACATTCTACTGAGTTTTCCAAGGGTGAGTAGCTTCCAGAGCAGGGACTGAAAGCGACGTGCGGTGGAGGTGCCTGTAGTAGGGAATTAACATGCTTGCTGGAGAGGTGGATGACCCACCTTCAGTGTATTCTCCATGACTGGTAAAAGTAGCACGTTCTCATGGAACTCTGCCCCACCTTTGCCTCTCTTCTAAGTCCTGACCACTGGGCTTGGCTGTACTTTTATAGACAGAACGACAGGTTTCCCAATATCTTATTTTGTGAATGGTACCTAAGTTGTGAATGTAGTTGTTTCCAAATGTTATGTGACTTTCCTCCAACATGTGGTTTGAAAAGTCCTAAATTGAAGCAAAATGCTTACTTTCGTGGGGCATGAGAGTGTGGGGTGTGTCTTCTTTAACAGAGCAAATTTTCCAAGAGAATTCTTTGATTATTTGCACAGCAGATCAAGCGACCTTTCTGATCGGTGTACCAGAATTGCTCTTGAGTTCTGTAGTAATGACACTGCATGTGAGGCAGGAAAAAATCCCTTGAAAATTATCCAGTGTCATCCATTGCACATTCTGGATAGCCAAACCCATGTAGTTTTTTTACAAAATTTTTCTGATACCTGGTGGGTTTTTTATGGTAGGAGTAGTTAAAAAGGGAAATGTATTTCAGGAATCGTTACACAGGTATATCATGAATGAACTTCAGAGAGAATCCCTCCTTCCCAAACAATCACGTATTCCAGAAGAAGAGAGAGAGAAAAAGAAACTAAAGCTAAATAACAATGAATGGTCAAACTGAAGGAACATGCCAAACCAAAAGAGAAAGGTTTACAGAGTGAGATGAAGTTGTGAAATGCATCTGCTGTTTGGCCTGTCCAGAGGCTTTATCTTCAGAATGGATGGGCTAGGTGGAGGCCAGAAATCTTGGCTGTCCCAAGGCAGTCCCAATAGAATTCAGTCCTGATAGACTTCTAAACAAAAGAAAAAGAATTCCTTGTAGAATTTTATTTCATGGTTCCAAAAAAAAAAAAGGGAAAAGATTAAGGGGGATCAGAATATATAAGATGGGTAAAATACAGCATATTATTTGTTTTTGGAATAATAACCATATAGGCCAGATAGCAGTTTCAACTAAGATTTCAGGAGTCAAATCCTTTTTATTCAGTAATGTCCGACTTCTTCATTGTCATTTTAAACTGGAGTGATGATTGAGCTCCTCTAGTTTCAAAACCAATTAAGAAACAGAGGGGGGAGAGAAAAACATTGAAAATTAAGATTGTTATTATGAGAATTATCTTTAGGAGATACAGATACCACTGTATCTCCTGAAAGCAACAAATATGACCAGATGTGCAAGAGCTAGCTGAGATCCACCCCAGTATTTTCTGAAATGCAGTATTTAAAGGCTATTCTGAATCAAGTCTTGGATTGTATAAATAGCTTAGGAAAACTCCTTTTTGTTGTTGGAAAAACCTTACCAGGAAGGTGACATATATTTACATTTTTATTTTGATTCTTGCATTGATGTATAATTACATATAGCTCCCAAATATGAAAATAACTCTTAATAGGAGTTTTTCTCCTCTCATGTAACAAAATACTCTTCAGATATTTCAGTCTATCCTGATCTGTAGTATTCTGTTTAATTTCTCGTAAGCTCCTCCTCCAGCAAAACAGCACTTGGGACATATTTTCAGCCCAAATTGGATTTGTAGGAGGAAGAACTAGACTACACAAGTGCTCTTTCAGAACTGGGTGCATTTGTGGTTAAATATTTTAGTGAAGAATTAAATTCACAGTTTTGCTAGTAGAAAGTCAATATGACTACATTTTGTAGATAATGTTTCAGCTTTCTACTATACAGATACTTAGTATTATAGTGAGAAGTTGAAATAGGTAACTTTATATATGAAAAAGAAAAAAGAAAGTGGTGTAAATAAACAGAAACTTTTGTCAGTAGTGTATAACTTGACATATTTTTAAAGGCCAGTTGCCTTCGTTTGCAAGAAGTTGCAAATGGTTACTATTTTTAAGATTTTTTTTCCCTTTCGGAAGGGTAAGGAGGCCAGTACCCCCATCATCTGTAGAAGTGCCTGCTTTTTTTTTTTTTTTTTGTTCAGTTGGACTGTGTCCCTTAAAAATGGGGATTAAAAGTCATGTTGCTTATGTCGAAGTGTACAGCAGAAATTAAGTTCTGCTATATTTTGGCAGTACATTAGATTTGGTGGCTTCATTTTGGGTTGTGAGTTTTTTAGTTTCAGTATGTTTAAGTGTAGAATTTTTTCATTAAACTGAGGATAACTTGAAATAGCTTCAGTGAATGAGTTTAAAGTGAAACAGAAGATATCCAGAGCTTAACTTCTAGAATGGTTAAAACTTTGTTCTGGCAATCCGTACACATCTACGTATTAGAGGTTTACTATTACTCCAGGGACCCGGGTGGGGGTGTGTGCAGGTGTCTCCTTCAATTGTCAGTCTAATTATGAAGCAGAGATGTTATTTTGTACTCAGGTTGTAGCATAAAAGTTTTATATATTGCCAGAAGTTTGTACTTTTAAATTATTTTGAAGCTTCCTTTTGCAATCCATTACAGGGTATTTTTGCAGAGATAAATAATTAGAAAATTGCTGATGAATGTACTAGCCCAGCTCTAGCATACTTTTTTAAAAGGGATCACATTGTTAACAAGTATAATACAACACCAGAGTTAAATTCTGTTTTGTAAATGCTGTTACATCTGGAATTGTAAGCAACTTAGTTAATTGGTAATGAGATACAATCAGAAAGGCAGTTAGATGCAGAAGGTATTTTGAGATTTGCCAAGAAATCAATTTCAGAAAGAAGGAAAGTTACACTTCCCCCGCTTCGTCCACATAATCAAGAGGTTTTTCCTTTGTGTGCTTCTGTTTCTAATGGAGACTTTAGATATAATTTCTGCATTGTATCTTACGTGACGAGACTTTGGCTAGTGATAACAGATGTTAATACCCGTGCTCTTCTGAGTACACCCAGGAAGAAGGACAAATCAACTGTACCACATAAATTACCAGAGAGATTTAAAAAATTGTATAGAGCATTGACCTGTTATGGTTTGCCACAGCAGGGTAATTCCAATCACTAGTATGTATGGACTAGAAAGCTCCAGAAACGACTGTACAGTTAGGATCAGTGTATTCACATCAGGTAATGTAGATGTCTCCATCAGCTGTAAAAATAAAAATTCGTTTCCAAAGAAGCCTGTATTCTGTTCTTATCTTTATCATAGTTATTCTTCTTTATTTAAATCCTACACTTAAAAATAAGATCAAACACAGTGTTCACGTTTTCTTCTCGTTTCCTAACTGTTTTCTTGTTTGACAGCATTTGTGTAAAAAGTCTTTTTCAAGTAGTAAATTAATTTGGATAGAAGGCCTCCCACCTGAATTCATTACATGCTGGCAGTTTAGATAAATGGTTATTATGATCTCAGTGTATTTTGGCCCAGCACTGCTGCGCCTATTTGCAGATGTCTAAGAAAGTGATAATATTCCTATCAGTTTCAGGCTGCTAAAGAAAAAAATGGGGTAGAATTTCTTATTTATATTTATAGGATGCCTGTGGGGAAGACAGCAATGCTGTATATGGCAGTTTGTGTGGACATGTGGTGCTAAACATATATTAAAAAAAGATAACAGACCTTTTGACGTTTCTTTGTAGAAATATGGAAGAAAAGCCAGAGTAGATCAGTAATTGGCAGCTATGCAGGAGATGCATTTCCAGATTTCTTTCTGAAGAAATATTTCATAAACTTACAATTCCTTTCAAAGTTGGTAATCCATCTTTAATTATTTTGTTGATTTCATAGTTGTATTTTACAAGGTTGATGTAATGTCTGCTTCCTGCCAACATTTGATATGGACAATCCACTTTGTCATTGCTTTGATGAAACGGCAGGCTGCTTGTAGTTTGTAGTTGCAGTACTTTTTTTTTTTTTTCTTCTTTTTTGGGTGTGTGTGTGTGTGAACTGAGCATGGGTAAAGGCTTATCAGTTGCTGAATGCCATAGCTTAACAGCAAGATATGTAGGGAACTGCCAATTTGTACCACGGACAGAATGGGGAGCGTGTTCAATGCAGTTAAATGGATGGGCGTTTAAATATACCCGGTTCTGTTCAGCTATTTCTTCTATTCCTTCTTTTTTAGGGGGCTTCTATTGCCACACTTCAGAGCATTATTTTGCTACCTGCCATCCATTTAAGGGGCCTTTGGTTTTCCAAGCTGTAATCGAGACTGTTGTAGTGCACGATTCCTCTCTTTGGGGTCAGGAAGCCCATGCTGCACCATGGCTATTGCAGGCAGTGGTGGCACCCAGCTGTGGTGACTATGGTGGTGCCACAGTGTCAGTGGGGTGAGGGACACAAGGGGCTTCTGCTCACTCAGCAAAGCCCCTGGCTGCACAGTGTGTGCTTTGAGATTGTCTGACATGGATCCATCCAAGTTAGACTGTCCTAGCCCTGTGTTTTGGCTTCTTCACTGTTTCAGAGTAGCTTAAGAGAGTTTGAATATTTTTATTCCCCTGGTAAATGCAGTACATGTATGTGGATATTTAGGCCTATTGCTATGGAGGAGTTTATGTTACTTTGCAGAGCTGTATTTATTAATAAAATTTGCATATTGAAATAAAAAGTGTGATGCAATTAAAATTGCCTGCACTGAGGATTAGCCTGATCTGAGGGAAAAACATCCCAAGAGTGTGCACCCGTGCACACACACATGCACACACAAGTGGCAAAATCTTTCTGTCTGTAGAAGGCCCTTTTCTTAAACCCTTTTTCTTTTCCAAAGAGGTGAATCAGTGAACTAGAGAAGTGGTGACAAAGTATTTCTGCAATGTGTGATGAAGCAAGTGGGTATAAAGGTTTTGTAAACTCATTGCAAGGTATAGAAAATCAGTGTGTCTGCTCTATTGTGTTACACAGAAGTATTTCAGTGAATGCCCTGGCCAACAAAGTATACTAGAAATGCCAAATACATTTGGAAATAATGTACTGTCGCTCTTAGGGTCCTTGGAATTTAGGTTGCACAACATTGAATACTATGGATGGCATTTGACTGTTTCAATGGAGGATCCTAGTTTCTTGTTTAAAAAAAATCCTTTTCTGGTGTTTACATCTTGAGTGTTGATTCAGTTTGGATTATATTTCTTTCATGATAAAGTATGTATAAACATTTTAAAAAGGTGTGGCACAGTCAAGTGTTTTCATTATTTGTATGATAGGTTTGAACATCTATTCCAAAGTATCAGTAGGCACCTGCAGAAGCAAAGTGGGTTTGTAGCACCTGAACACATTCCGATTAGTGCAATTAAAGCAGTTTACAGAGAGAGGAAGAAAAGAGTATCACATACTGAGGTTTGATGTCTTTCTCATGGAGGACAAAAGAGGTTTGATTTTTTCACTTCAAGTTTAGCCTAACTATTGTGTAGGGGAGGAGGTTTAATGAATCATTGTTTAACTTTGATACTGCCAAGTATTTGACCATAAAATAGTCTGAAATGTGTACATAGCACTTTGGTGACAGACCCTTATTTAACTGTGATTAATTGGCATTGAATGGTTATTTAATTACTTCGGAAGAAATCTAACAACAGTGTGTGTTCTGATTAAGTTATTTGATGTAAAAACAAACATAAGACTGCTGAAGAGAGCACGTCCCCTTTTGCAGCTTGCTACTAACAACTGCTCACCACGTGGAAGCCTGAGTGATTGAAATAGCCAATACTATTCACCAATTTGGATGCTGTTGTAACATTGGCATAGTGAATTCTTGATTTCTTGAAAGTCTTTTCATTAGTGGTTTCATGAAATTTGACTTACAAGTTTTAGATGTAGTATTTTCTTTTTGCTTTGTAGCCACTCACTGGGATAAAAAACTCACTGGGATAAGTAAAGGATATAGGTATTAAGGGAGCTTAAACATTTTTGTGAGTTGGGTATACTGGACTGCTCTAAGAATTACTGTTTCTTGGCATATATCTGTATCTCAGAGATGCTTACTTAAGGAGTTTGGGGTTTTTGGAAATATGAACTGTGGTGGGAAGGTAGTGTTGATAGTCTGTAAGTTTAGGAGAGAAGGACTTAAAGATTTTGAAGAGTAAATGTAGTTTTCAGGGTGAGGGGGCAGGTAAGTTGTGCAGCTCCTGCTCTTCTTGAATAGCAGGTGCAATTGTTTCTGTGCTCTGAAGAACCATTCTCAAAAATTAGGTTTGCAAGTCCTAGTAGAAACAGTTGTCATAACTGTAAGCATTTTAAGTCCTGACTCCAAATAGGTATTTTAACTTTTATAACTGGAATGTTTTCTCTTGCATGCTTAATAATGCATAAGCAAGTCACTGATTTACTGTGCTTCCAGTAAGTGGAAACAGATGTTTCTTCATACCTTGTGAAAGAGACCTCATGTATTGTAGACATCCTTGTAAGTGAAGCAATTGCTTTGGGTGCAATACTGCAATGGCTATAGGGCATCTTGTGGATATTTCCAAAGCATAACCCTTTGGCTTGGAGGTGCATTGCTGTCCCTGCTATATGGTGAAGGAACTTGCTTGCTTTAGAGGGTTGCTGTAGCTTCCTTCTGAGTAGGACATGCTGTATAAGATGCTAATTCAGTTACATCCAAGTGAACAGGATCTGAGATACATCTCCGGGCTTGTATTTTCTACTGTCTCTGAGGTAATAGAACTGAAAAGTAGCAATGACAAAAATAAGGCTAAGGCTTGTGGATTTATTGCTTGTGTTTAGCTCTAGAAAAGCATTAATGGTCACTGGATAAACAGTACAAGAGGGAGATACAAACCTCTTAGCAAAAAGCGAAGCATTTTCCTGGTCATGATGACTTCAGGTCAGAATTTCTATGTGCAAACACTAAATAGCCTAATTTTTCAGCAATTAGAAAATTCCAAAAAAATGAAGTGCTGCTACCAGAGATTCACTTGAATGTTTATTTGGGAAGCAGCTGATTCATATTGCCACTGTTTAATTGTATTAGGTGGACTGTGAAAGGTTCCAGTTTTCGAGGTTTGTCTTTTTCATATGCCATTTCTTTTGCTCACTCAAATTTTAGTCTATGTCATTTTACAGAATTACTGTATTTACATTTTAAAGAGGATTAGGCAGATTAAAAGATGTTTTCATGTTTTATTGATAACATCAGATTAATTTCCACTTTCCTAGTGGCAGCTCACAGAACTGTCAAAACAGAGGCTGTAGAAACATTGTTCTACTTAACAATTTCATAAGGTGGTTGCAAAAAAATACAGTTTTGGCAGTTAATCAGCAGTGTGATTACCTATGGGAACTGGAGTAGCTGGTGGTAATATGGAAGAGACAGTGAAACCAGAGGTTCCTGGGGACAGCCTGGGTGAGCTAAGTTCTCTTTCGTGACCACATTGCTCAAAGAACTTCACTGGAAGAGGAGGAGAGCATTGCCACAGTCACTTTTAATGTGCAGGCATTGCTCGATTCCTGGAGGTGCCAGGATTGGGCTGACCTTGCTGTGGCCATGGAAAAGTCGCCAGCCTGAGTGACCTTGCTGCTTCCTGGCAGTGTCATGTGCAATGGCCTTTGTGCACTGGCTTCTTATGTAAGTCTGAAACTGCTACAAATAAAACTTATTTGGGGTTAAAAGGAAAAGGGTGGTTCTGAGGCTGAATTAAAGTGGGGTTTGCTTGCTATGGGAATAATCCTTTGCCCTTGTGTACAGCTAGTCATTGGTGGGTCTCACAGCTTTTCATGGAGAAAAAGCTGTCACCTCTCCTTGCTGTGCTCCTTGCTCTGTAAAATAAAGTGAAGTCACTCAGAAGACAAGTGACAAAGCTGTGAACAGATTTCTAATACCCTGAGCCCAGTCTGTTATTCCACCTAGCTTCCCTTTTCTGCCCTTCCTGGACACGCCGCTAAGGAAAGCCCTATCAACAGGAAGCTTTTAACCTCTTTGAATGCTTTTCTTTTTGCTAGTGGAGTCTTCCACTAGCAAATCTGTTCATTTGAAAATAACTTAAAATGTGATATTTAAGGCTATTAAGAAGCCTTAGCTACAGTGTGTATGCAGCATGTGCTTGATCACTTTTCTATGACCAGTCTCCATGCAAGAAAATCATGGGAAAGAGAAAGTTTAAAAAAAATTTCCTTGGACTTCCTTCTGATGTATCTACCCAAATACAAATGAAAGGGAACATTTCCCCATATGCTATTTTCAGTAGGAAAAGATGAGGTTTTTCTGAGTCTTGTGCTGCTGTATATTCTTCCTCTCTGTGTGAAAAGGCTAAAAACAGGATGAATTCTGCTTTTGGCTGACTTAAGTAACCGCCTTGGGCAGTAAAGTACTGCAGAACAAGCTCTTTGCCACCAGTATCTGTCTTCGGAGTCATGTCCCAGACCTGAGGAGAGGCTGTTTTCTGTATTGTTTGGTGCGGAACAGAAATTCCCTTAAAAAAGAAATGAATGAAAAAGAGCTTTAAGCACAAAACTAGCATGATAGTTGCTGCAGAAGTTTACTTCAGTATCTCTTATCTCTAAATTACGTCTCCAGCGCACTCTGTGGAAACTTTAAACTTAACTGCCTTCGGTTTAATGAGCTCCTTTGAAAAGAAAAAAAAAAAGTCTTTTGTTGCCAGTGCACTGAATATGTTTGTACCAGTTAAAAGTATAATTGAATCAAGATATGCATAGATAAAAAAGCATTGTGAATACATGTATGGGCACCACACACCTTAGAAATGGCCAGATTCCCACCCCTGGTTTCGTTTCTTTCCTGGTGAGTAGAGATACCGATTAATAGAGAAAGATACTAATCCACTTATGGGTGGCAGTGCTGTGACTTTAATTATTAAGAAGCCTTGAAATAACTGATTTTTTTCACTCAAGTAGAACTTGGGAAAATAGAGAAATGTAAATGCTTCACTGACAGCAGATTAAAAATCGTTTTATTAGCTTTAATAAAGATCGGTATTGTCTAGGTTTTGAATAAGTATAAATGTAAGGCTGCATGAATGCAAATCTATCTCAGATTTTATTTTAGAAATGCTTGCAATTTGAATCCATGTATAATGTTGAGGGATGAGAACAGAAATGCTAAAAAAGATCAGTTAGATCAGGTATGATCTATCTAAGGCATGCGTGCAGTAGTGAGTTTCAGTCAAGGATAGGAGCAGATTGTGGCTGATGTTGCTTGATGAAACTTGCTTTAAGTTGTCTGAACTATAAACCTTCACCTGCACATGTTAAACATATAAAGCATGTGTGTTTCATGTGTTAAATTCTGTTAAAATATTATCTTCAAAGCCCATTTTAATTTTTTTTTCTAGCTATTTAAGCACAAGTTTTATATTTGGGTAGAAGGCATTTGTAAAAAGCTATTCTTCTTCAAAATATATTGCAGTGGGTGTAGAAGATTCCCCTCTTGGGGGTTTCCAAAATTGTCTTTTTCTTTTTAGAGTCCAGCTGTTTCCTTTTAATTGTTTTTGATATGGTAAAACATAGACCTTTGCAGGAATTATATTTACTTTCCTTTTGTTTTTCTTCTCAACCCTGTTTCTATAGGAAGAATCTTAAATCGTTTCTCCAAAGATATTGGCCACTTGGATGATTTGCTTCCACTGACGTTCTTGGACTTTGTGCAGGTAATTCAGTTGCTACTGTCAAAGAGTTGTGCACTGCATTCTGCATTTAGATTCCTGTATGCTTAGCTGAAGATCAGCTATTTGTCACAGATGTAGCTGAGTTGAATGAAGGTACTTGTTTGTGAAAGAAAGGTGCGGTTGAAATTTAACGTGTCAGTAAAAAGCTAACATGAGCAATAACTGGCGGGTAGGAGTGGCTATACACAGCTTGCTATTATGTCAAGATTTCAGCTCATAGTAGCTACATGCTTGGTAAATTGCTCCTGATTTGCCTCCAAGCAATCTGGCAAGCTTATTGCTGTTATAAGAAATATGTCCATAGTAAAGAAACAATCAGCTCACATGAAAAGATAGCACAGATTAACCTAATTACATGTCGACTTCCACAAAGAATCAAATGCTTACCACACCATTTTGGATTAAAATAGGTGTGGCTATTTACAAAGAAAAGATTAGTAGTAATAGGGTGAATATAATAACCTTAATAGGAGCAAGTGAAGTAAGTTGCTGCAGAAAAGAAAGATGGACAAAGCATTGAGATTTTGATGATGATGAAATGATAAAGGATTATATATGACATCAAGGTAATTTTTCTGTTGCAGTTGCTATTAATCTTTCTCATAAAAAATAGCAGGAGGATAAATCTAAAAAAAAATGATCCTACTGTATGAAAATAACATGAATCACAAAATACAGAGAATTGTGGAGGCTAGATAAAAAAAGACTTAGTGGATTATCTGGATCCACTTAGAGGATCACACCTGTCATGCTGAAGTCAGAAATGTTTCTTAAGGTGCTATTGCTAGCTTTGCTTTGTGTCTTAAAGATAACTTATTCAGGAGCTAAACCTTGTTTTGGCTTACTTAAAAACAAACCAAAGACATTTCAGGTTGAGCTGTTTAGCCATATTGTTCTTGGTGAACTCTTGATAATAGGAAAAGAAATTATTCCAAGGAGCTGAAACACCTATTAAAATAATCTTTTTTGTGGTTTACTTTAGTAGCTGAAATTGAGGTGTATGTTTTGTTTTTCATATTTTACAGTGCCACTTTAAAGTGTCATTTTGGGGAAGAAAGGAATGTGGTATATTTTACCCAATTACAACACATAAGGGTTTTTTTGTGAGTTGGGGAATTGCTTACAGTGAACACTAGGATTTTTAATTAATGGCCACTTAATTTAAATTCTTCTTGAAAGTGCAATATAGTTTTTTTATAAAAACAATTAATGTTTTACGGTTTGTACAGATTCTAAGTCTTCTTCAGTCTCATTAACTGTCCTATTAGGCAGAGTATCTTACTTTATTTCAGCTCCCTTGAGACTACACATATGTGCCTTTCTTTTTGCCTGGAAGTTCAGTTTGTCCTGCAGTCCTTTTCCTCTTCTCCTAGCATGTGGTTTGCATCTCTCCTGCACAGTGTGCTTGTCCAATGGACCACAGGGGTTTATATGTGCATTAGTGCGTCTCCTTTGCAGCAGATTGCACTGCATGTGTTCATACTATGTGCTGCTCATGCCCAGAGCATCCTCTGGGTCCTGTGATCCTGAGATAAAATGATTAACCATTTTTCTTAGTTCTGTGCATTTAAAATAATGTGAGGGTTGTGTTGCAAGACCACTTGCATGGTGGTTTTATAGCAAGAAGCTGAGTGGGTGTTTTGCATGCCCTGGCATGTGGTTTTAAAGGCACGTGGGGTTGTCTGAGGATGCAAAATTTGCTGGGAAGATGTTACAGAAGTCTGCAAAAGCAGAGGGAGCCAAAATTGATGTGATCTTGTCCATACTTCCTTTTGGGAACAGACCCTGAAGCAAACTGTCTTGAGAACTGCACTGTCTTACTTTTGACAGAACAAACTGATCTGCTTCAAAAGAAAGCTGAGAAAGTGTCCACCCATGTGCATAGCACATGGTACAGAGGACTGAATGATCTACCAGCAGATGGGAAAACCTAGTTATTGACCAGTGTATAGATCCTTTAGGCAGTGTGTGCTTTCTGAAACCAAACTGGTCTGGAACCAAAGAGTGAAGGCTGCTTCTCTAGATGTGATTGTTTTCTTCTTTCAAGCTCCTACTGTAAACCGCATTTGGTAAACATTTTCCTTCATCTCAATTATTTCTGCATTTCTTTTAAATTGGCTATTGAATTATTTGTCAAATTCTGAAGTTTGTTTTTTAAGTGAAGTTTTTGCTTTCCAAAAAGAAAGTAGATTTTACGAGTTCAGGACACTATTAAAAAGACACTGGGTTTCAAAGCTCTATTTGGCATCAGAAAAGAAAATTTGGGATCTTACTGTTGATTAATAAGGCACTGCTATCCATGAGAAAAAGCACTTCCTTCTTGGCAGGTTTTCTAAAACTTACTCTTCTTGATCGGCAGGCTTCTTGCTTAGTGGATGCTTTTGAAATTCAAGAGCAAGGATATATTTATTTCTGACAAAGCACCGATTTTTACAAAGGATAAGTGTTATCAATTATGATAGAGATCTTTTGTCACTTGTTTTGTTTGCAGGTGTCTTTTATAACACTTCTTATAATCCCTTCAGGAAGAAATATTTTCTCCTTTCTAAAAACAGTATTAACTGGATATAAAAGCTCTGATCCCGGCCATTATTGTTGATTCTTTGAGAGACATTTCCCAACATTCATTGTTTAAATGGTTGTCAGGAGGAATCAAGTGAAACTTAATAAACAATGCAGTAACTGGTTCATCTTACTTTGTGTGTAGAAGCTTTTCTTGAGCGGATTTGCATTGAAGAAGTGGTCGTTTTTCAGAGTTACTGCTAGGATCATTGTGAAGCATTCTACCCCTTTACTGTATGGGCAAGTGAGTGTATAATTTCAGCACAAATAAACACAATTTGACTGGACACCCAAAAACTATAGTATGAGCCAATTTAAATACCGATAAATAAATAATTAAATGCAGTCTACTAGTTTCAAGAATTTTGTAATTATACTGAATGCAGGTTTTTAAACAATGCTAAAAATTGATAATATTCTTTCTGGAGTACCTAAAAAGGTTTATACACGGCACTACAGCCATAATGAGCATTATTAGTCTAGACAGCTATACTGGAGGAAAATTAATTCTTTGAACAGAAAGAGTTTAATTGTTTACATCCTCCGTTGAGTTAAGGAGAATAAAGACTCTGTTCAAGACAGTGGATAGTCACTGTACACTTTCTTGTTAAAGCAAAAATAAAAGGTATGTGACAAGCAAAAAAATGCTTCATGTATTTTTGTGTATTCTTTCGAATACATGAAACTTTGTGTATTCTTTTGAAAATCTAGCTAGATTTTACAAAACTGTTGTTTTGCAATACCTCCCAAAGTAGCAACTCTCACTGCATTTAAAATTTTCTGCCATCTTTTCATTCTTTGGTTTGAAGTGCTCCAAAATCAAACATACCTGTCTTGAGAGACTGAAGGCAAGAGATGCAATCCTCACTAGAAGGCAGTAATGTTTTTCTTCTTATGAATTTTAATAGCATATGAGACATCTCGTGTTAGTGCAGTTGACTGTGTTTTGTGGAAATTACTGCTGTATCCACAAGGTTTATGAATTAAAAATAAGTCTCTTTTATGAGAACATATTTATGGCTAGGTTTGACTACATGGAACAGAACTCTGTGGGTAGATGTGAAGCAGAAAAATTGAGAAGAAACCAAAGGTTAAATTAGGCATTTCAGCTAAGATATCTTTAATTGTACATTTAGAGTCCAGTTCAAAGCTCATTAAAGTAAAAAATAAACTTTAAAATCTGCAATCTAAGCCTGGATCTTATCTTCTGTAATGAATTCTGGCTGACCATAAGGTTCCATACCAGCTCTCCTTAAAAATATAAAGTAGAAAGCAATGCTTTGTTTGCTATGACATCCATTACTTCTACCAAATATGGCATTAAATTTGTTTGTAAAATCAGGTAGTAATCAATGTTTGTAGGTTGATTGAGATAGTTGAAAAGCTGAATGAACTTGTTTGGTGAAGATGGTGGAGTTTTGGCAGGTTTTTTTGTGAGCTCACATATTTTTAATTATTGTTAGTCTCCTTAGCCTCAGTTCTGCATCTTGCTTTCTTAACTGGAGTTAACGTGGTTTTGGCAGCTCTTTTCCAACTAAGTTACAGTCTCCTCAGGTAAAGGGCAACTTGTGTGAAGGCCATTACAGTGCTTTAAAACTTTTAAAGAGGATTTAAACACCTACTTTATTTAGATACAAATGTACTGCCTTAACCTCTGTGGGATTTTAAGGTTCTGTTGATATGGACTTCACTGCTAGGTGTGGGGTCTGTAGTTTAAAATCATAGACTCACAGAATGCTTTAGGAAAAGGACCTTAAAGACCATATAGTTC
>VZTN01035493.1:1960-21700 GCA_013400515.1 Erpornis zantholeuca | reverse complement strand
TTTCTAACTGGAGCAGGGTGGGGGGAGGGGACGGAGACAGATGGAGAGAAAATACATATTATTTCTTAAGCATAACAAGAGTTGGATAAGGACAAATTTCCAACTGCAGAGACAGTGATATTAGGACACACTGAACAACACTTACAGCTAAACAAGAAAACCTGCTGAAAGCAATAAATTCCTAGAAAGGAGAAGTACCATATTGTCTAAGGTAACTTATTAGCCACGTGGTTGCAAACCTATGTGTGCTTTCTCTCTTCTCAGTGATGAAATACACAGAACACATTTTCATAGCACAGCCATAATGCATGCTTGAAAAGGATTTTGAAGGTAAAAATAGAGACATACAGCTGAATACTTAGATTTATTTAGTAACCTAAGTATATATGAAGGTGGATACCAACTTCTTGAAGCAGCAAGACACCTTGTTCTACCACTTTCAAAGAAAAAGAAGTGTCTTAAGTCCTTTTTCAAGTTTGAACTCAGATATGTGGGTTTCCCAGTTATTATAGGGTTGTTTTACCCAGAAACAAGCAACTTGGGTGAAACCATTTGATAAATATTATTACATCCAAACTTGCAAACTAAATTTGAAGTCTAAGTTCTACTGAATTTTCCACCTGGTTTAGGTCTTCAAGTGATCATCGCTTGGAAAAAAAAATGCTGTCTATATTCCTGAGTGATTTGTATGTCTGTGTTCGTACAGGATATTGTGAGCATGACCATTTGTATTCCATTCCACTGACTTTTACACAATCACAGCAGCTGCTAACATCACTGTATGCTTGTAGGATATAATTTCTCACTTTTGGCTCTTCAACTTCTCTTACCCTTTTCTTAAATAAAATTGTTCACTCTCCTCCAAAAACCAACACAAAAGAGCTCAACCACTGTCAAAACCACTTTGGACTCAATTTTGATGCCAGCTACATAGACAGGCTACTGGATACACTGACTTTCAACATACTTTACTGTTAATACCAAACCAAGCCAAAAGATGATCACCAGAGTGTCAAAAAGTTATGTCCTATTATATTGTTACTGAATAGCTACAGTAGGGCTAGGGTGTGTTAGGTGTTTTAAATACATTGAAAATTAGGCAATCTTTATCCCAAGGCATATACAATTTTAATGAAAATAATAGTCCAGAGAAGAAATTAAAAATAATGATAGAAAAGCAAAAAAATTATCCATGAAAATAAATTTTCTCAGCTTACTGCAACTTCACATATAAGTTAATTAACTACCGTTAATTAATTACCCATTAATGGTTTGATGACTTTTTTCCCCTGGAGCCTAAATGCAAAAATAAGTTTTGCTTTAAATAATACACACAGAAATTATCAAAATGACAGTTTTTCATAATCTTGATATATAGTATTTATTTATACAGGTTTCTTCCTATTATTGTTGAGGACCTTATTTTCCTAACAAGCTAAATTTTAACCGTTGAAAAACAGTGCTAAGATCAAATTGCATGAGAGAGTCTCAGAGCAAGCATGGACAATCTGAGACAGAGTTCAAGCTGAACATAACAGAACAGCATATTACATCTCTCAGTTTTTCATGCTACCGTAGAGAATTTCTACTATTACACCAAATAAAATAAAATGAAGATACACATCACGCTGCTCTTGAGCATGGAGAAAACCTTGGAAAAGTGATCTAAGTGCAAACCAGACTAAAAAAAAAAAAAAAATTAGAAGTGTAAACTATGTTCATCCTAATAACCTTAAAGTCATAGTTTCAATGCCAATATTAACTGCATCACTGAACAAAAGAATGAGAATTATACATTGGCTATATATACTGTCACTGGAGATGATGGTTCATGCTTGCTCCTTCAAATATTTAAGAGAAACATCTCATTCTTCAATGAAGAAGGGAAAGTGAAGTCCAAATAGCTGAAGAGAGATCAAATATCTTTGAAATCCAAGTGACAAGAAAAGAGGGCAAAACTGCATGCAGGAAGAAAAATGCTGAGCCTCCTCAGTAGGATGTTATTTTGACATTTCAATATGGTGGAAATTTATTTTGCAGGAAAACCATACAAATACCAATATTACTTGTTTTGACCTCTGAATATGAGTTGCTATTCGTTACAGTACAAGACACATCTGAATTCCAGTAAGCCTTAATGTAAACCTAATTTTATGACCCTAATACCTGTATTTGTTTTTACTAATCAACATTCCTGCAAAATGTTGCAAACATAAAAAACCAATCTACCTTTAACTTTCTTTCATGTTTCGATAGGGACTGGTACCCATGTCTGTAACACACCTTTAAGGAGGCTGAAGAGATTTGGCTATCTAAAATCTCCACCACATTACTAGTAGATAGACAGTAATTATCAATTATTGATATATTATGTTTTGACATTATGAGCCACAACAGCAATAATTTGAAGTTCATCACAGTATGCCAGAATCCTGTCTAACAGACATATAATTTTTCGAAAGACAGATCTTTTCAAATTTACTGATGCCCATCAAGATGACTCAGGAATATGGCACATGACAGGCAAGGACAGACTGAGAGAAGTCAGTTTGTTGAATTCCAGGAAAGCAAGCCTCACAGGTACTTAAATGTGTGTAGATACCCAACTAGAGGGTGGAAAGAAGGTGCAAGCTCCTCTTGGAGTTGTGCAACAGAAGACCAAGGTCACAAGTTATAACAATAAAGATTCCAGTTAGATAAACGAAGAAACATTTTCCACCACAAGTGTTCAATACTGCAAAAGGTGTCCAGAAAGCCTATAGGGTTTCCAGCCTTGGAGAAACTAAAAATTTGATGAAAAAGGCCCTGATCAAACTGCTCTAGTTGACCTGGCTTTGATCAGAGCCTTGGCTCAAATGACTTCAAGACACCCCTTTCAAATTATTTTTCCCATGGTTCTAAAATGATTCATTTGTATTTATTTCATTAAATCTACAACTTTTAAAGCCTAAAATATCACTGTATATAGAAGAACTTCCATTTTCTTTTGGCTCCACATAAAGTCATACTGGCTACGTGTTTTAAAAAAACAATATTGAAAGGGAAGACGCTACCTAAAAAAACTCCATGGAAGAGAAGTGGTGAATGCTGTAAGTGCCCTAGGGCAAGACACTGGATTGTTACAGCTCTAACAAACAAAAAACACACAAACCAAACAAACAAAACAGATTTTTGTGCAGATAAGACAGAGGTAAAAACAAGGCAAAGAAAAAATTGGTAAGTAGGGAAGACACAAAACATCACATGTACCCAAGAAAAAGTCTCTATTTAGGTGTGGACAATATGAAAATTTGAGAATATAAATTCAGCTGTGTCAGAGTTTAATCCCATCCAGCAACTAAGCCCCAGGTAGTCCCTTGATCACTCTCCCTGCAGTGGGATCAGACATTGGAAGGGTGACAGCCAAGAGGGGGAAAGCCAGAAAACTCACGGGATGAGATAAAACCATGCATACAAGCAAAGCAAAGCAATGGATTCATTCACTGGTTCCCATGGACAAGGAGGTATTTTCTGCCCTCTTCAGGAGAGCGGGGCCCCATAATGTGTCATTTCTGTTACCTGAATCATGGACTCTGAGAGCTGTGTTTCATCTACTTCCAATATCATCATTTTGATCTCTTCATAAGGCACTCGGAAGGATCCAAGGAAAATTGCTAAAACAAAGATCCCACAAATAATGAAGAAAGCAAAACAACAACTATCTTGCTTCTACATAAAAAACAGCAGCAAAACAGGTCATAGCATCTCCAGATTAACAAACTCTGTGTAAAGTAAAATAGGTAAGAGATAACAATTTTTTATGTATTTTTAATTACTGTTCTCTTTCAATTCCACCCTTCTCCATATCCATTAATTATGTACAACATCCAGCATCACAGAAGACCGCCATAAGTGGTCAGAGAAAAGTCTGCTCTGCAGAAGAATCAGTGCTATTACAGTATTTTGTGTGAGGTGACAATTACAATTTTTTTCAACAGTCCTGTCAGAGCTTTCTCTTGAAGAAGCACCATGACAAACCAAAACCATAGAACCAGAAAACCAAATGCTCTTATAAGCACCCTTTATTTTGTCACCATAATCCAATTATTTCTTATTTAATCTCTGATGGCATTTAGGAATCTATTCTTCCTAGCACTCCTCTCCATCAAAACTTTATCTTCTTTGTTTGCATACTATTCTGTAATATTGAGTACTGCCAGTACTCTACTGAGATGGCCAGACATCTTGCAGACATTACCATCCTTTTTTTGATGGGGGGGGGAGGTGAGAAATGCAGGGGAAGGAGGGGCAGCCAGTATTCCTTGATGAGTATACTGAAAATACACATACATTAGATACATAGCTGTATGTTCGCACTTCAATATATACAGCCTTGAAAAGGAATAATCTTTAAGTGCTTTTGGGGTCTTTTTAAATGCTTCAGCTATATCAATCACATGCTTGGGTTTAAAAACAACATGCACACATTTAAACACATTTTTAAACAAGAAATGGTTACCAGGCAATCAAACAATAGAGAAGGGCATTTTTATGGAATGTTTATACATTACTTTGCAGAAAAAAAACCCTAACAGAATCTACTTACACAGATTCTGTGCAATCTTAGGATCCAAAACTTTTAATTCTTTGATTCGTTTCTTAATGTATTTCTTTTCTTCCAAATCCTCCTCCTCTCTTTTTACTGTCAAAGTAAACACAAATACAATCATGGTTAATTCTTAATATTTAGAGGAAACATTCAGGAATTCAGAAAGCATATTTGCTATCAAGCATAGTCAATTCACAGAGAAAAGATGACAGAAAACAGACAAAAAATAGAGAGGTTTTGCATGTATTGCTTGTATTCCAAAACTTTTGCTCTTCAGTCAAATTTGTCAGCTTGTTAGCCTTCTAGATTTTTTTTTTATATACATAGGACCTGAATAAACATGTTAGTGTTAATTGCACAAGTTCAGTAATATTTAAAATATCATGAAACAAGCTCCGGTTACCCTGGCCAGGCTAGAACTATAAACTGGATTTTAACAATAACAAATCTTAAAAAACATGGCAATATGTCTCAACACTGAGACATTTATCTATTTTTGTGATTGCTTTTGTCTAACTGTATGCAGCAAAATTATCAAAGACAACTGGCTTATTTAAAAATTAACATTACCTTGGAATATAGATGAATTGCTATATACCTATATAGCATAACTATATATATAAAAAAATCTATTTTCCTCCCCCCTTCAAAAAGATGTATTATTAGAAAACACCACCAAAAAAAAGAGTTTTTATAAACACATATTAACATTGCTAGAGATTTTAGCTTATTCTTTCTTTTCTGAAAATAATTCATACAAATAGGACGTCCTGAATACACTGCATAAAATGAATCTATTTCTCATTATTCACATCTTGTCATAAGAATTTCACTTAAAATAACAACATAGGCTTGATAAGGTATTAGTAGGAATAATTATGCAAACAAATTAAGAAGTGAAAACCACACAAATCTTTCCTTAAGTACAATGTGCTTGTACTCTTTTTTTTTAACTTTTCCTTCTTCTTCCCCTCAGCACAAATGTTCACTGTCAAATGTTATTTACCAAATGTATTGCTACTGTTTATCTAATTCTGTATACTATTTCACAAATGAAATTAGTTTCTAAGCTTTTACAGCATTATTTTTCCAAATTAAGTTATACATGTTTCAAATGTTTGAGAGTAGAAAATATGCTAAAATAATATAATGTGCTACTGACTTTGGAAGGAGATAGATGTAGATGGAAAGTCCTGTCAAGGAGACACAGGATTAAAATTTCCAGCGCAGTGATGATCCTTGACAAAACTAGACATAAGCATGAATTATCAAGAGGATTTCCCTAAGCTGAAATTAATTCCGAAAATATTAAGAGAGATATTTAAGAGCTACATCATTCTTAAAAAATGCTTTTCTAAGCACAATAAATTTTGCCAAGGATTGGGACCTCTTGAGGTTTTTGAGCTTTGTTGTCTAGGATACAACCAAAGAGGTAAGGACTCCAAGACCTCACATAGGGATTGAAGGAAGCAGATTCAAGTCCCTTCTGAGTAGGTGGAGACACAAATTTGAATCATCTCCTAAATAACTTTTGATACTCTGTGGAACCCCCTGTTAAGAAGGCACACAAAAGCTAAATGTGCCCCTGTCTCACCCTCTCCATAGACCCTGTTCAGTCCCAAGGTGTGCCTACAACCCCCATGAGCCTCTGCTTATCAGCCCACCCCCACCTACCCTCCTATTAGTCCCCCTGCCCTGGCCCCACCTTGGTGTGTGGCCTGCCCACATACCCTACATACTAAACCCTTATCATCCCCCGGCAGCGTGGTCTTTGCCTCTGCATCAGCATGCGAGTGGGGCTGCAATACCCCACCTTTGCAAAGACCCTTCCTCACCTCTTTCCACCAATGCAGCCAGCTTCTGGAGGGTTGTGAGCCAGAGAGAAAAACCACCCTGGCTTACAACAATACTCTACATCTGATAGGCAGCATGATGCTCCTTGAGGACATGCCAAAAGAACCTGTATTCTGCAAAAATGAAATCATTAAGCTAAGACATAAAGCAGTCCTTAGAAAAAGGACTGTTGTCTAGAGTCATGGACAATGGGTTACAAAGCCACAGTCCTCCTCTTTTGTTTGTTCCCACTCTCTACCCACAAAACTGCTTGGCCTCGAATTTCTTTTAGCACAGATTTAACAGAATGGTTAGCACTCTCCTGTACCAGGAAAAACTACACACCCTGCTTCCTCCACATGTGACAACGTAAGTAGGTTTTCACCACCAATGTGTGAACTCTATAGCCCAGGTTCCAAAGGAACAGAACGACTTAAAAGCTACCATATGAAAAGAAGGCTACCACCAAAGGTTCACTTTTTCTCATTATGCTTGAAGAAGAGCCCTTACTGAACCCAGAAGGGTATTTGAAGGGGCTACAGATTCCAGAATCACATGACTCTCTTCTCCAGCAGTAACACATTTCAACAGACCTCTCAAATTTCTTAACTTCTTCAGCTACACACTGAAAACAGTGACTCTTAAAAACATGACTTTTGAGTTGCCTCTAAGTCTTGTTAATGCTAGAACTGCAGATTTCACTAGAAGACTGATAGATTCCTTTAGCACTGGTTCCAGGCAATTTTCACACCTTAATGAAAATGCAGTAAAAAATGCTTTATGGCTACCTTGGAACTTTGCAAAAACTTTACAAGAAAGAAAATAATTTCCTTTGTAGCCACAACCAAAAGAAGTCAAATTATGTAAGTTTATTAATTTGCTTAAACTTGTCCCAACAGCCTCAAACTAGACACTAATAGGGGCACAAATAGAAAAAAAAAAAAAAGTTTGCCTCTTCCAGCACTAGAAAGCAAAATTCATCCATTACACGTCTTAGAGATAATACAGAGATACACAAACATGTAAAAAAAATTTAACAGTTAAACATGCACCACTTCATTCCCTACTTAAATCAATGCTGCAAATGAACTGGCTAATAGCCACAGGAATTTTCACCCAGGAAGGGGTTATGCACAATTACATAGCACTACTAAAGGCGTCGCAACACTAAAGAAAAACAACTAAGCATAGAACGTATCCTACTCTAGGAAACTCATACAGGAATTGTATGCAGAATTCTACAATTATGCAACAAACTAAATTACTGCAAACTTACATGATACTTCTTCAGCAGAATTCAGGTCACGTCCTTATGTAGTTGGCAGCAATAAGAAGCAGAGGACACATATTACTTTTCTTGCTGGTTTGAAATGTTGTGCTTCTCACTGAAAACTTCTTGATACCTCCTACTGCCTCTAGAAACTTTTACCTCCTTTGCTAATGTCCTGATTTCAGCCAAGGACACCAATAATTTTTCACAGGAGCCATGAGGGGGCAGAGGCTAGAGCCGTGTGGGCATAGCCAAGACACTGTGCTATTCAATCCCATCTCACCTCATGGCCAGGAAGGAGGGAAATGGGTCTCTCTCTTGCTTCCTGGAAAAGAGGTGGAAGGAGAGGGCATTCCTTTTCCAGGGGACCAAGCAGAATGGTGGGGTAACTGATCCTGGTCCTGACCGGATGGTCTGTCTGCCATGTTTTTCACTGTCTTGGGCTTGGGGGAAAAACATGGGAGCAGATGGTCTGTCCAGCATTTTGTTCACTGTCCCAGTCAGCGAGCAATTTTTACCTGCAAATCACTCTCTTTTTGTAAACTTTCGTTATTAATGTTGCTGCTACTGTTCTTATCTCACTGCTGTTAGCAGCAAATTGCTTTTATCTCAACCCATGATCTCTGCGTTTTTTATCTCCTACTAAAGGTGACAGGGGGGCACTAAATGAGGGAGTGCCACTCCTAAACCATGACAGGTGGCATTAAAAAAAAATCCCCCAAAATCCAAAGAAACATAACTATTCTCTATTTCCATTAAGAAAAAAGGAAAAAAATCCCACAGCATAGGGGAATGCACAGATGAAGTAAGAATCTAGACTAAAAGGAAATCAAAGGAAATACGCAGTTAAATTTTCATTTGTGGGGAGCACTGGAATAGAGGAGAAAGTATACAGAAGAAAGAACATCTGCTTAGAGTGGAAAACAAGAAAGCAGCCTAGTGGGAGTGGGCAGCTGCTGCAGAAAGGAGGAGACTATTGAAGGAATTAGATGTGACATGTTACCATGCTAATGAAAGAAGAATCAAACCAGGGGATCACAAAATACAGAGACAGTTCCCATGGCTCCCGAAGTTCGATATTACTAAAGCACTAACTTTTTCAATATCACTTTTTTTTAGCTATTTTTCAACAGAAAATGACACACGCTTTAAAGTTCTGTACACTAAATCTGTCCCACTGAGGGACATACACATGGCCCTAGCATTTGAGCTGGACAATATTTCATCAATAGTACCTCATCTAATGCTCCTGGCTCTGCCCTCTCAGGCTGAGAAACAAAGTGCTAGCACTCCTTGAAATACACAGAATGCACCTCCCACTCTTAGCAGTTCCTCTTCACACCCCCATCCTTATTAACAAGACTCTAAAATTAACAAATATGGTTGTCAACATACACACACACAAATACCTTAAAGGAGTTTTAGATACTAGACAGATTGCTTTTACTGTCTCTCCTTCAAATTCAGATCCACACACACATTCAAATGTAGTCAACTACCTCCATCTGTGGCAATGACCTGACTGAAATTAGGGTCCTGAAAAGAGTGGTGATAGGACTGTTTTACAGTATTACAGCTGGAAGCCTACAGAATAGCACTTCATGAAATTGTGGACTGGATCCTATGGAGCTACTCTGTAGAACTCTGAAACAATTACATTCTTGGTAGGCGCCACTGAAATAATCTACATTCATGAATTGCAATACACATTTCTATTTCTGCCACAGGTCTTGATATAATCTGCTACCCACAATCTTTATAAGAAAAATCATGTCTGTGCATCCGTATGCTAAAGAAAAAAAATCTTCTAAAATACATCATCCTAGTGAAATAAACCAAAACAAAATACCCTTGAAATAAAAGCTTCAAAAGGAATATATCCGAACATTTAGATCTGAACATTTATTTTTAAAAATCCGAATTCCTATTTTGGGTGAAACTTGGAAACTACTTTACACAGAACACTCAGTGGAGTTATTTCGTCACTCAGTAACAGAGCGTACAGAAGATTACACATGACCTTACACTTTTCCTAGCCTCTTAGCTAAGACAACAGCCATCTTGCATCCTCTCTTCACTGAAAAATGACAGAACAAGCCTGGGGTCATGGACTCAAAGGGTGTACCCAATACTGATTGTCATTACAAAAGTAGATGCCTAGTTTGTCTGTATAGAACTCTAATTCTTAAAAGTAAATGATATCTTGTGTCCCATATAGCAGGGTATTCAACTGAAAAACCTGCAGTCTTTATTTCCTAGAAATTATCTGGAATCAGAGGAACAGACTTTTAATATAAAATGAAGTTGTAGCTAAATAAAAAATCCTACAGAATTTCTTAGTTATTCAAAGCTAAAATGTAGAGTACCTTGGTATCAACCACTATTGAGGTTGGAAGTGACTTCTGGAGGTCATTTTGTCCAACCCCATTACTCACACAGGGTTATCTACTGCCAGGTGCCCAGCACTGTATTCAGGTGGCTTTTGAATATCCCCAGGGATGGAGGGAGATTCCAAAACCTCCGTAGGCATTCTCTGCCAGTGCTCAGTCTCCCTTACAGTAATAAAAAGTAGCTTGTGATGTTCAGGAGAACCACCTGCTTTTCGGTTCATGCTCAATTCCTGTTGTCCTGTCACTGGGCACTACTGAAAAGTATCTGGCTCCATCTTCCTTGCACTCTCCCTTCAGGTATTTATGTAAATTGGCAAGACCCTCCTGAGCCTCCTCTTCTCCATGTTAAACATTCACAGCTCTATCAGCCTTTCCACACAGGACAGAGGCTTCAATCCCTTCACCATCTTCATGACCCTTTGTTGGACTTGTCCCAGTACATCCATGCCTCTCTTTTACAGGGGAAGCTCGAGCTGGACACAGTATTCTGGGTGTGGCCTCACCAGAGTTGAAATCAAAGGCTGGACAAGGAATGTGGTTTTTGACCAACAGGACAGAAACCTTTGAAGACTTGGATTGTTTTAACAGCTTCATGACTACCATCCCATAGTATGCCATGCAACAAAAACGCACAAACTTTTAGTCTCGAAAGAAAAAAAAAAAAAAGCTACCTGCAAGCCTACTCTCTAGACCATGACACTACACAGGTGCCATCACTCCACTTGCACATTTCATATTGATTTGTTCACCAGCACAGTTTTTTGTGACAAGCTGCTTTAAAATACGAAAGAAATTCTGAACTGTGTCTAAGTCATTTTACAACATCATTGAAAATACCTTTTTTTTTAATAGAAACAAGGATAAAGTGAGGTTACCAGGCACAGCCAGAAGTAGTAGGAAGAATGCCTGAATCTTGAAAGTCCAGGAAGCTTCCTACCATCAAGACTTAGCTGTTTGGGCCTTAAAAGATGATTCATCACTTTCCAAAGGCATCAAAAGCTGAATAACAGAACTGAGTGCACTTGTACCTGAAGTAAGCATAGTTGATTCACGAAACATGATTGTAAATTGTAAACATGATTGATTGTAAATTGGAATGGCAGCTGTTCAGCTCCACTGTTTGGTGTCCACTAATTGGCTTTCAGATGTTGCCAAATTCCAGAGCAAAATCTTTTCATTTAATAATCCTAGATGGATTTTCTTCCACAGTTTTGTGTAATTGCTTTTTAAACCTAATAAATTTTAAACATTAAGTCCTTCAGTACAGAGTTCCAATTCTTAATTATGCATTGTACAAAGAAAGACTTTATTTTGATAATCTTGATCAGTTTCGCTGTACCTCTACTATACTTTTTATTAGTAAGAGGAAAGGAAACCACACAAAGTGTGCAGGATGTGGACACAGCTTAAACTTTCACAGTGACACTTCTATTTATTATTTTGTTTTCCTTTCCTAACAGTTCCCAAAAAACTGTTTTTCCAGTATATCAGTAATTTATTTAATTGTTAACTAATTCTGCCATTTATCAACGATTATCATAATATGACCAACACTGGTATCTAGTTTGTCAATTGTAGATATTCAAGCCATTTTAAAAACAGTCATCACATTTGCCACCTTGCTTCCTTTCCTCTGATGTTGGCATAAGTTCAAGTAATAGTTTACACAGCACAGTTCATAGCTCAGCTCTTTCATCCTTCAGTTCCCTTAGAAGTCCAGGGTGAATACCAGCTGGTCTTAGCAATCTGTTACTGTCCATTTTATTAGCCTATTCTAAAGCTTCCTCTACTGACCATTGTGTTTCTTGCTCAATTGTGATGTCCCCCCAAAGTCCAGCTTGGAGGTAAGTTCATTACTGGTCAAACAGAAATAATTCAGAGCTTCAGCATTTGGAAGCTGGAAAAAAGAGGTGTTACTCTTTTTTTTTTTTTTTTCATTTGGAAGGCAGATAGGAAGCAGTAAATCATACTTTTGTATAGCATTTTTATTACACCTTTATCCATACTCAAAATTCAATAGTATGAAAATTTTAACACCTTAGCTCTAAATCAGCAAAGCAGTTACAATCAGAAACCTACCGAAGCCCTCAGAATTAAAATACAAGCATATGCTCTTAAGTGAAACTTGCATGAAAAAGAGTCACTCAAAGACGTGGCTTCTGCTGCTACAGATTTTATGTAGCATCTGTCAAATATGTTTAATATGGCACAGTCTCTGTACTTCCTGAAGTGTTCTGCACTTGCTCTGGGTTTTTTTCAGGTGAGTCTACTAGTCAAGCTTTTTTATTTCTTTGTTTGATATCAAAACTCTTTAAACTTCTCTAAATAGCTTCTAGAAGCTGGTGATGGCTTGTTTCTGGACCAAAGTCCAGAGTACAAGCAAACTGTAGTTCTTCTTACTGTTCAAGTTTTGAAAACTTTGGTATTTATTATTTATGTACAAGAATAAATACAAGTATATTTTTCCTTTTTATACCTTAATTCACTACACTGTCAAAATAGTTTCATCATAATCTTAACTTTCAATTTAATACAGATGCTTCCAGCCCTTGAGTTTCAAAGACTAGAAGTCTTTGAACATGTAGTAATTCAAGTTTTTTTTACCTTTGGAGAAGGTCTTGGGGGTACTGGTAGATAAATGACTGGATATTACCAATGTGAACTTGTGGCCCAGAAATCCATCCATAACTTGGGCTGCAGCAAAAGCAGCGTGGCCAGCAGATCAAGGGAGGTGATTCTGCCCCTCTCCTCTGCTCTGGTGAAACTCCACCTGGACTGCTGCATCCAGCTCTGGGGTCCTCAGCACAGGAAAGACATGAACCTTGTGGACCAGATCCAGAGGAAGGCCATAGAAACAATCAGAGAGCTGGAGCACTTCTCCTATGAAGACAGGCTGAGAGGACCAGGTTTTTTTATGTTGAAGAAGAGAACCCTCCAGGGAGACCTTCTTGCAGCTTTTGAATATTTAAAGGGGGCTTATAGAAATTAGTGTCTGTTGAGACAGGACAAGGGCTTTAGCCTAAAAAGGGTTGATTTAGACAACATACATAAGTCAAATTTTTTACAATGAGGGTGAGGAAACATTGGAACAGGTTGCCCAGAGAGGTGGTAGATGCATCATCCCTGGAAACATTCAGTCAGAGCAGATGTGGCGCCGAGCAATTTGATATGGTTGAAGATGTCCCTGCCCATTGTAAATGAGTTGGACTAGATGACCTTTAAAGGTCCCTTCCAATCCCAAGTATTCTACGATTCTAAAAGTCACAGTATGAATACACAGCTGAGCCCTTCTGCTAATAGATGGGAGTCCATTCCTTCCCTTACACACTGTTTTTCTCTTGTTTGCATATTCCTAGAATTTATGAATAGGCCAGCATAATAATCAATGTGATTTAAAAACTTCAACTCATAAAAATGACTGAAAAATTAACAGGGGGAAAAAAAAAGTTTGCTATCAAACTAGCAAGTTTAATCAGCTTGTGGAGTAATCAAATGAGCACCAAAGAGGGGCAGACCATGGAGCAGGGCAGAAGACATCAGTCAGGCCTCTCCCCTTCAGTGTCAATGAACTGACATGTGTTCTGTTGCTCAGAGAGCACCATCCTGTGATCCCAGCTGAGCAGAAGCTTGCAATGCATCTGAAAGAAGCTGTTCACCATTTCCTTGACAGTAGTTTTATCTGTATAGTGAATTCCAGAAGCTAGTTTTCAATTGTGCCACTTCCCTGCACAGCCATGTAAACATTATGAAACAAGACAGAGAATTGGACTCCCCCCATCTAGCAGCACCAGATTTGCCTGCTACTGAAATACAACACAGAACAAATCCATGAAATTTGCTATCATGTAAATTATAAACAAAAATTACACATTTTCAATTAGTAATTTGTTTTTAAGGGTCATTTCTCTCAGAACAGTACACTGCAACTAATAAGAGAAACATTTTCCATAGTTTATTTGATCTTTGTTATTGCAAGATTTAAAGTTAACAAGTATCATCTGAATGTACATATAGGTTGAAGATGCATTTCTGACAGAAAAATTATTCCATCAAGATCTCATCTCCGTCCTTTAAACTACAGGGTTTATTTCATTTGTGTGAAATAGTGTTGTATAGTCTTACCAGCACCCAGCTCTCAAAACCAGTTTTACTAAATATTACAGATGAACAATACCTCAATTCACAATAAAGACAATTTTTATTAGTTATTATGTAGAAGTAATTTCATTGCAGAACACATATTACACTACACATTATTCATCTGTAAGTACTCTTGCTGAACAGTTTTATAAAAGGTACTCTATGTATTCTGATGTTATTTTTAATTCTTTTATTAACTCCTGATATTAACTTAAAACAATCCAGCAGGGAAACACTGGATCAGGCTTTCAACCAAATTCTTTGAGTGACTATACAAAAACCCCCAAGACGTGGAAGTAAAATAGATGGGGTAGTGCAAGGGCAGGAATTAATGATCGGACATAAGAGGGAGAAAAAATTCACTAAGCTAGCACTGTCACCTCATAGCACGGTCAGCACCTCACAAACCACAAAGGCAGGGGCAGTACCAATCTGACAGAGGACTGATCATTAACTTGTGACAAGAAACAGCAGTACATGGGACTCCAAACTGAAAGTGCAAATGGATGAGAATAGCAAACCAGGATTACTGAGGAGGAGCAGGTGTCTCCTGACAAATGAAGAGCCACGGTCAGCAGTGGACTGCCAAGGTACAAAGGGAGCAGGAGACCAAGGGTATCAGAGATAATAAACAGCCCTCCCCCACCAGCCCCTGAAGTACCTCAAAGCACCTGATGCATGTCTAGAGATCAGAATGGGATACTTCTACCAACCTAAGACATGACATACTGGTATATAACCGGACAGTGTGACTAGATCTCCAGGATGATGGCACTAGATGAATGGCAGCCTGAAAATAGCAGTGACCTTGCAGGTCAAATGCTTGGGTTTGAATCTTCAGAGTGAGACTGCTTACACTGTTACAATCCCTGCGAGCTAGAAAATCTGGGAGGCAAGCCAAAAAACAGACAAATAACTCTGGATTTCCCATCCTGCAACCCACCCTCTTTCTCACATACCCCTGATAAACCTGCTGCTTACAAACATTTACCTTATAGGGTGTATGGGAGCAGGGGAGAGAAGATAAAGGAATGCAAATCTATCCCTAACTTGTAAGTTTTTGCAACAATAATACCAACTACTGTGTCATCTCATAAATGAAAAATAGGAACTCATGGTCCAAAGTTCAGGTCACTCCTAAAACAAAGCACAGCATATTCATTTTTCATATTTTTGTTAGGTCTACCTTCAAAATATTGTGGTATTTTTCTTAAAGAGGTATTCACAAGGTGAGTGTGCCTGAATCTCTCTGAACTACTTATCTGGAACCAATCTGCAGTTTAAATTTATTCATGACTAGTTTTTAGTTACTTCTCTTGGTTGAAATAGTTTTCCCTTTCTAATACTCTTCTTAAAGAATAAGAAAATATCTTAGCACTACAGCATAATCTTTGCTTTTTTTAAATTAAATATTTTGAATCCATTTAATCTCTTCACCTGATGATACCAGCAGCTTCTATGCATCTGTGATTTAATCTGCCTTGAGTCTGGGACAGTAGAACTGAAAGTCACATTACAAAGCGTGACTTGTAAACATGTAAATGACAATGCTTCCCTACTGGAAACAATTCTGTGAAATCCAGGATTTGTTCTGCTCTTCTTCCCTTACCTTTATATACTCTTTTTTTGTAAACAACCAATATATAAACACCCATATGTGTATAAACCGAAGTAAAAATCACAGTGTTAACCCAAAGTTTGTGTTCACACTGTTAAATTTTGGGCATGAGCACTTCCACTAAGTTCTGATTCCCTGACCACAGGGGAAGGCAAGTCTGTGCCATGCTCTTACACATTATCAAATGCATCGGAATGGACTGGAGAAGTGTTAGCTCATTTCAGACTGATTCTTTCTCAGGTATTTAATTATCAGGTTTCTTTGTTTTCTTCTGATAAAGCTGCATTTGCCCTTAACACTCTCTGTTCCCAAACACCACCAATACTCTGCCACCTTGTAAGCTGTCAGTCAGTTACTGTAGGTTTCCATAACCCACTATTAGCAGATGAATGCCAACAGGGCCCTACAAAGCTTGTAACAAACTTTATAGCGCCTGCTACCTATTTTCCTATCCCACATTCTGTATTTGGCCCCCTGCAAACTTCACATACAGTCATGCTACAGGGCCTCAGTAGCATGCTGGAAAATACCAGTTAGGCAAATATAGTAGCATTTAGCAATGTGAATAAGGGATTGAATATGTTGAAATTTCTCTGTTATGTGAGAAAAGTTCTGTTTAAATACAAACAAGTGAAGTTACAGTTAAAGAGTTTGTATGAAATTAGTCCTATGGTTCTGATTTTGTAGATTGTACGTGCAATATAAGTATCCTGAGATTACTTGAAATGCACTTGAATAGAACAAGCTCTTTCAGAATTAATGGGACTTAAAAATAACATAAAATTTACCCATCATTCTTAAGTATTTGGCTTTGTTCTCAAATTAGTCTTTCTTCTATTCATCCCACTTCTGTAATATCCTACCCTTCTTGAATTTGAAAATGCTTCCAAACCCTACCATCATAAAGTTCAGCCTTTTTTTAACATATGCAACAAATCATGGAGACTATTTAATAAATATTTATTCCCAAAACTGATCCTTCAGAGACTCTACTAATAAGCCTCAGAGTCCAATGCAGCCTTTTTCGCTATTCCCCACATCCTCTCAAAATCACCTGTTTTACAAGCCTGCAGCTAATCCCACTTTTCATTAATATTGGCAAAATGGCAATCCTACTGCAGTCCAGAGGTTAAACTGATCATATTTATTTTGCTTAGAAAAACTGTCATCTTCTCAAAAGAACTAAAATTTTATCAACTGTCTAGTATAATTTACTTTTCATATGCTGAATCTGACACACACTTCACTCTCCTTTTTTTAATCTATTTCTGTGTCTTTGATTATAATTTTGTAGAAAAACTGTTCAGTGTCTCTGCATATCATTGATAATGGATTAATGAATCTATGAAACAAAGTCTTCTGTCATTTTTGAAATTAACTTATAGAAAAGGTCCTGTCTTCTTTTCCCAGCAAAAATTAATATAAACCCCCTCATATTCCCTTGCTACCACCACTAAATGATACATGATTCCTTTGCAATCATCACTAAAAATAATATACACTGTTCCTAATAAAAACAATGAAATGGATTTACATAATTGAATAAAGAAAAAAACAATAATGGCCCACATTAGAAGTTAAATTCAAGGTCCTTATGTGCAAAAGCACTTCAAGGATTATGCTGAAACAAAATACGAATTTAGCCAACATTTTCTATTGCTAAAGCAAGAGTTGTCAATCAGCACATTTGTTTGTGGTCTCATTAGAGTACATTGCCTCAATCTCAACAGTCATAGTGAAGAATGTTGAAAGCATAACTGAGCATAACTGTATCTACTTAACAAGCACTCATGCACCCTCATTAATTTTTTTCATCTCACTTTCAAGCATGACATGGCTCATACCAGAACAATAACTTGCTGATAATTGTTTAAGACAACAACTGGACAGGAACAGTGCAGAGGTGAACTTTCCTATAGATTATAGTGTGCCTCAGTGAATTACAATTAGTTTTAAAAGTCATCCATCCTGTCCAACAGCTTTCAAGACATTTCATTAGGAACTAAAGAAATCCTAGTGTATTTTACACTTTAATGACCCAGTTGCCTTGTATTTTCTAAGACAGAAATTTCCCCAGAACACATGACAAATATCAAAATATGTGAGCTCACAGCTCAATAATTTTTATCCAATTGTCACGTGATATAAACTGAAGCTTTGCTTGTCATGCATTAATTTAAATGCTAATAAAATAACAAAAATAATGTATACAACTCCCAAATCTCAAACCACCTTTACAAAATTCTGATGATAACTTTATTGTACCCCTCTGCAAGAAGATAGGTGTCATATTTAGGAATATAACAAAACAATTCAGATCAAGTACAAATAACTAAGGAAAACAACTGTATATAGACTTGTGTAATTGTATTCCATAACAAGCTAAAGGAAAACAGAGCTTAGTTTTCTTAATGTTATTCTTCTCTAATGGGTAAGAAAAAAGCTATCCCCTAATCTTCCAGTCTCACCCAAAATTCCAAATATGATTTGTTCTAACTGAAAAAGGAAGTATCCATGAAAAAATCCAAAATACATATGCCTTTCTGCAACAAAATACTATATATTTACCTAATCTATTGTTATTACAATATACTGATAGTAAAAAAACCCAAGCAACCAACCAATCCACAAAAACCCACACCACAAAACCTAACAAAATTACTTATGAAATAATGTTTAAAAAATCTTTTAGATGTCTAACTCTCTTAATAAACTGCTATGTGCTGATAATGTTCCCTGTCTCTTCATGTCAATGCTTCATTATCTCTTGCTTTTGCTGCCCCAAAACTCAAGTCAGAGGATAACTTCCTCTACATTTATCTCCAGCTTCCCAAGAATTTTTTTAAATGAAAGTGTTCCATTTAAGCAACAGAAAATCTCTATATCTAGAGAAACATTATTTCTTTAAAATTATTAATAGTTAGAAGGTTGCCTTCATAATAAAAATGGGTCTTGTTTTTACTGTTGTTATTACTGAGTGACAGATAACCGCAGAAATTATTCACTCTTTTTACTAGGATAAAAATAAGTTGGGTGTTGAAAGAAGAGCTATAAAAATGAAAGCAGATTTTCAGCAGAAAGTCTGACTTTAGATGCAGAAAAGAAACTGCATTGAAGACCCATTAGAAACCTATATCCTGACCAAATTCTTCGAAACAAGTAAATACATGGGCCTCCAGCAACAACTAGTGATATCAATTTATATAGAAGGCAATTGTGTAAGGAAAAAAAAATTCAATTAAAAAAAACCCCCAGACTTAAATTAAAATTTTCCACTGCCTTAGGAAAAGACCACACATAATGACAGTGTGGAGAGAGACCACTGCGTCTATTCCAAAGACAATGCTGGACAAGCACCATTACAAACAAAGATAGTGCAAGACATACTTTTCTTCATCAACCAAGCAAGGAACATTCAGGAAGCAGGAAAGATTTCAGGTACAGTTTAAAACCAGCTGTTAATTAATTGGTTTTTGTAGCACCTACCTCCCAAAGGCAGTACTGAGAACAAATGCAGTTACAGTTTCTTGCATAAAGGCACAAGTACACCACAGTCTTTGAGCCACTGCGATTCCTTAAGGCATGCATTAAGTTATCATGGTCTTCCCCGAAGTTGGGGATGTTCCCATACAAACATTTCAACCTCGTATATTCAAAATAGAAGAAATTGCATCCGTACACATGGATAACATGCCTCAGTGAATTCCAATCACTGACAAGCAATCTCTCTCTCTCTAAGAGTTGTGTATCCAGGCATTCATACTAAGCTCTACTCACACACCTGGAACAGCATCCTGGAGTTTACAGAACAAATATCACTCTTTTAAAAGCAATATGATGCTTAGAGATATCAGCAAGAGAGTAGCTGGTAAAATCATAAATGCATTTGAAGCAACCAACA
>VZTN01035479.1:0-26059 GCA_013400515.1 Erpornis zantholeuca | reverse complement strand
CTTTTTTCGAACATACCATGGATACTTAGAAACATACAATTGCTTGATTTTATAAATGTATGATTTCTGTAGTTGTAAAATACTACATAATATATATGTATAATACAATGCAGTAAGAGATTGCTGGGTGTTGAGTGTTTTCTTTTGGGAAAACTCTCTCTCTGTTTTCTATTTTCTTCTCTGTCCTTTCAATNGTTTTCTATTTTCTTCTCTGTCCTTTCAATCCAGACTTTTTTTTGTGAAAGGCTACTAGAATTCCCATACACATCTGACCTTCTCAATGACTGCATCTTTCTCACATTCCTTTTTGCCCTCTTACATTGTCCTCAGCAGGAATGGCAAATGTTCAGGTTAATAATCTGGAAGTGTCTGGTGTACTGACAGCAATGTAGGGTGAGAGCAGTTTAATCAAGAGATATCTTAGACAATTGGAAGACCAGAGGGTACTGATATTCCTAGGAGAGTAGGGTCTTAAGTGAGGTGTACAGACAATAGTTTGGAAATTGTAGTAATAGTAAATCATGTACTTGTGCATGGACAAGTAGATGTGGCTGAAATTAGGATTTCTTTGCTTTTTGGAGGATTCCAGAGCATGTGACTTTCTCTACTGGTATCAGTGTCAGTAGCTTAACTGCATATTTCTTCAGATTTCTCATGGTTTGTCTGTTTGTTCACTGGAAACTTCATCTGAACTGTGTATGCAATACACACTACCCTGCCTAGATGAAAGTGTGGTCAGACAAAGGTATAGCTGAGAAAAAAGAGTATACAAAAATAACCACAACACAAGGGTGGCTGGCAGTGCACAAAAGCCAATGGGTTCCCCTCTGTCTGCTGGCAGTAGTGCTGACCTGGAAGCACCTAAAAGTGCAAGTTCCTAGCGGAAGTGAGGGCATGTTTTGTCTGTCAGCAGCTCTACATGGAGTCTTATCTGTTTGTTAATCTTTCTTGTGATTAGGCTAATCTGCCTGAAAAGAATTGTTCCTGATATATCCTGTTCCCATCAATCATGCTCCTGGGAATTGAGTTGCAGCCATTAATCATGCATGAGCTTGCCACATACCAGTCAGCCTCCTGTGCTTCACATTGCTTTAATTTCCAGTTAAAAATGCATGTCTTACTTGAAATAGGAATAACATTTTACTGCAAATAAGAATTGAGCATTTGCTGACTTCTTAGTGCTCTCCTTTGCAGTCAAGGTCATTTCCACGTTGTGTCATTACTATTGATAATAGTTATCAAGTGGGACCTTCAGAGGCTTTTCTATTGCCTCACCCATTTCCCTTGACGGTCCATTGAGCAGTGGATATTCCTGATATGTTACTATTGCAGAAACACCTGTGATAACTCTTGGTAATAATTTTATTCATGGGCTGTGAAAATTCAGTGTCCAGTAGCTGTAATTACAATAGTAACAACATTCAGCTTGTAGCGTTACCTAATTGACTTGAAAAATTCTCAAACTATAACATTTGTTTTAATATGGCTATCTGGTTGAGACATAGGGGGAAATGTAGTCTTTCTACAGATAAGACATGCAATTGATATTAAAAATATTTCACAGTTCCACTAAATATTTAGTCCCTTATCTTAAGCTTCAAGTATGTTTTTACAGTACTGAAAGGATAAATAAATATATTAATAAAATGAAGTTAACTGGAAAGTAACTTAATTCCAATGACCCAGTTGTTATTCTAAAATAACTTTCATAATTCCTTGTTTCCTCATCTTTGAATGTCCGCTGTTTTCTTATTTATGATAAATTTTCTTATTTTGAAATTTGAGGGAGGGAAAAATCCACTTTGACATAGTGATAAAATTGCCCTTCTCTCCAGGTTTAAAGTTGAGAATGTCTCTAAATTGATTTTTTTTTTTTTAATATAGACACAGCTGGCAGGTTTGTAAAACTTGGCATAAACTTTATCTTCTTTATAGAAAATTGGTCGTCAGGGGATTTTAAAGAACCTCATGGGATGTTATCAATTTATTTCTGAGCATGTCTGGAGAACATCTGCTGAGGCTGTAAGAGACCTGAACAAAGCTTCACCCCTTGAGTACATCACTGGATACTCTGCACATCCAGCTGTCTGCTTTCACGCTGTTGTCCCTCACACACAAGGGATTTGTGAATGTCTCCATGTATTCCGCCAAGGAATGCCTTCCAGGGCATCTCAAGAGGCAGAAATGCAGGCTGATGTCCTTTTGAGTGATTTAGCAATTTTTTGTTGAATTTGCAACATTTTCAATATTCTACTAAGCAAAAGAGCAAAACCCTGGCACTGCATAGCCTGGAAATACCAATGCTAAACGGGAAGACAAGTAGAATATACCACAGATATCAATTACTAGCTTCATGATGCAGTGAAAAAAATCTGTATGGGCAGTGAATCAAAGCAGAGAGATTTAAATGCTGTACTACTTTCCCATGACTTACATGTATTGAGGTACATCTGTAATTGCTTTCAAATACAACAGATATTTACTGATTAAATACCTGCTTCAAAAACACATACTGGAGATAACCTAAAAATTTGATCAGATAAAATCAATTAGACATAAATGAGAAAATTTATATATGTAAAAAAATGTATTTTTTATTTATTTCCTGTCTGGTAGTGTCTAAAAAAGTCCCAGCTAGTCTAGTCACATGCTGAGGGGGCTATAAGGAAATGTAAATTATAGCAGAAAAATAAGGAATTTGTATAATATTCCTAATAAATTTAAAACATGGAGTATGTTCTATTTTGGTCCAATAACAGATCCAAATTATCTCTGTGTGACAGTAGCACATTTTGAAAATATGTCTTTTTTTTTTAATATATCTTTTAAAGAATCAGGTATGAAAATAGCTGATTTACTAATGTGATTTAATAGCTGATTAACAGTGTGAGGAGACATAATGAAAAAATGTAATATATGTGGAACTCAACATTATTATTTTTTTGGGTATATTGGTTAAATAGTAGTAGTCCAGAGGTGTGAAGACTGTTGTGGTGCAGCCATTAGTTTCTGTCTAAATTAACCTGCAAAAGGGCCAGATTTGCATTAACCTGAGGCAAAATAAAAATTATATAGTATCACTTTCTCTCACCTTTACCTAGTAGGATCCCATAATTCTATGGAGGCATTTAATCCAGAAATTTGTCTATCTTAGCCTCCAAGGAATTATTTACTGGATATTCCATGTTCAATGTCTAAGACCCTATAATGGAGGATTGTAAGGCACATTAGCAGAATTACACCAGACTATTAAAATTATTGGAATAGTGGTTCATTCCTGGTTATATGTTTGTAAATATATATATGCTCTTCTGTTTCATGTTTAATTTTTTTTTTTTTTCACTTCCAGGAGCTGGAGTTTTCTAACCTGTTTGCAGTCCTTCACTGTATCCACTCATTCTTTGCAGCCAAAGTGGCTTGTTTGGACCCTTTGTATGTAGGCAGCCAAGCCACAGCTTCTGCTGCTCCCACAACTTCTGGTACTGGCAAATTAAAGTATACTACTTGACATCCCCCATGACAGCACTGCCACTTAACAACCAGACATAAAAATGTATAAATATTCATAAGATTTAGACCTTTGGTGAACCATGTATGTGGAAACCAATCCTGGAGGGAAGACATCTTGCAGCATCAGCAGATAAATGGTCACGTGGGATCATGATTTCATCTCGGTTCTGCAAGACATCAGTAAATAATCCTACTCAAAACCCCAGAACAGGATGGATATGCTTTTAGTATCATCTATTTGTACTTACATAGTGCTTTAAGCAACACTGGAAGAAAAGGAATAAATGGAGAAATGAAGCACTTGAGTATTTAATAAAATTTTCAAATTGCTGTAATAATACACAAGTAGAATTGTCATTTTCCTGTTTTCAGATTTTTTTATGACAATATATTAAACTCTGAGTATGAATATAATGCCCTATCATTATATTATAAATGAGAGCAAGCAGCAACCGTATAATACATGGTGACAAAGGAGATAAGCATGAAAAGGCATTTGTGTAAGTATCTCCTCAAATAAGAAAGCACTTTAAGCACTGTTGTAAATCCATACTTGTGTTCATACATGGAGTCATGCTACTTTTTCCATTTTGTTCTCTTCATCTAACAGTACCAACAGCAAAGATATAGCCGTACTGGACTGATACATTAAAAACAAAACAAAACAAACTAGCCACAAAAAGAAAAAACACTTTTTCATGGGTAAGTCCCTCTTCTTCAAATAAAAATAATGGCATATGGATTTAATTTTAAGTATAAATTAACTTCAAGTACAAAATATATTGTGACATCTATTTACATCCTCCTTTTCTTTGTCAATTGTTAAATACTGGATTTTGAAATTGTTTCAGAGACAACCCACCTAATATATTGTTTCCATGGTTAACCTTGATTTCACATCATAAGTAGAACTTTTGTTCCACTCAAACTCTCAACAAATCGACGTTATACATTCTGCTTAAAGAATTATTTAACCCTTTGAATTCTTAATAAGTTTTATATATATATGTAGATAGATAGTAAAATACAGGAATAAATTGAATAACCTGTAAAGAATACATTACAGAATGCATAATTTCTTTGTTTTTTAAGACCATTACATCACTCTGGATGAAGTACAAGTTCCAGAGTATCAGTTAATAATGAAATATGAAGGACCTGTAAATTTAAAATTAATAACTTTGTTTAATTGCAATTTTGCAATATAATTTTGCGCTATGACACACACCAGTGAAGATGATGGAAATAAGGTGTATGTTTTCAGTAGTAGTTTTTGGGGTTTCTGTTTATTGTATTGAAATCAAAACTACCTTTTTCCCCCCTCCACTTAGACTTAGTAGCACTTATGAGATAGGGCCACCATCTTCCTTGTTCAGCAGAAATACTAATTCTGTCACATCCATTTGTATGTATTAATACTTCAGAGGTGAAGCCAGAGGAGAGCTTATCCAAATGGGAACAATTCAAAATGCAAGGCAGGGACAAAAGATGAATGAGATGTGGGAGCAAATAATGTCTCTGGTTTTTTGCTTTGCATTAGAAATATTTGGATTTACATGTGTGAGAGTAACATTGCTTTGAGGTATAGCTGATCTAACTTGATACTAATTCCAAATAATCTGAAAATGTTTGGGGGAGGGAAATTCTTTTATCACTTTCAAATGTCTTTTGGTACACACATACTTCCTGTTGGTACACCTCCAAGGGCTACACATTTATTTTCCATCCTAAATTCAGTGGAATGATGTAACAATCCAGCTATTAAATACTCTAAGTGTCATCAAAATTCAGCATTTTCATGTACACCATCATGGACTTTTTAATAAGAATTGCCCCTAAATAAGGGGGTCACATCTGAAGGACAGATAAAACTAGCATGGCTGTCCATATGACCTTGAGCTTGCTCCTGACACAAACCCCAGATATTTTGAATCTGAAGCTATAACATTTTAAGAGGTTTAACAATGATTACTCAGTCACTGTCCTTGTCTAGAAAGCATATACTGGAAACACACATTTTGGCAGAGCATTGACAGCACTGAAAACAGAAGCCTGATATCTTTTCATGACAGTTCTCCTCAGTGCTCCCAAACCATCTCCTTCCTTTCAGTGCATTGCTGTGGCATTCAGCTGTCCCAGTGTGTCCATGTGCTGGCAGTAGCAGAATCTAGAACTGGTCAGCTGCTGGTTGAATGTTTTTCCTTCATGTTATGCGCAGTTGCATCCCTGAATCTGAGAGGTGTTTAAGAGACATGCTTGAATGAGTGTAGCATTTACCCAAACCAGCACAAAGTATTGTCTAAGTCATTGCCAATTTCTCTAGATGAAGGGATTCCATTACATGAGAGCCCCCTGCTAAAACTTGAGACAAAAGTGCTCATTGTGCAGAATGGAGCTAATGACATGAACTTTTGTGGCTCCACCAGGGTATCCTGAAGATCTCTGTCAAAAATTCTGTTTGCAGAACACCTGTGTTCATCACTGAGACTTTTGCAACTGGGCATTAAATACAAAACATTTAAGAAACACATTAGCCTTTTTTTGTTGTTTTTCTAAAGAGGCAAACTGGTGGGGCTTCATCAATACTTTTATTTTCAAGAAAAGTGTTATTGAGAGAATATAAGATGTCATAGCTTTGACTGCAGGTCAGTGTTGATTTTTAAATGCAGCAGGCATTGTTGCAGTGCCCTCGCAGAATATTTAGAGGTGACTCTGCATCCAACCTTGCCCTTGTAGAGCAACTTGGTCAGAAATTCAGTCTTGAACCAAAGAGGCAAATTTTAAACTCTGTGTTATAACTAATCCTGAAATACCAAAATAAAATTTATTAACATGTTAAATGGCTACATTTTTCATTTAAAAACCTACAAGAGGTTTGTAGGTTTAAATCCTAGTGATCTTCAAAAGCATATGTCAAAACTCAGGCTTTATGTTGTAGCCTGTCATTTCACACATAACATATCATGAATACAAGTATTTTGTAAGTCAACACAGCCCATTGACAATGAAGAAACAGAATTATAATGAGCCATCAGCTTTTGCTAAAAATCTTTATGCAAGTGATAGCAAATATTTTAACAAGAAAGAGTAAACCAACCAACCCATAGCATAATATGTAATTTGTTCTCTTTATGTCATGATATTTTCGAGTTTAATAAAGAAAATTCTTTATAGTACTGTGCCTATTGAAGTGATGTTATATAGTATACCAAAAATATGTGCTATTAAGTATAACTGAATATATTTGGGTTGATTTAATTTGCTTTGCTTTATGATGGGAATTTGATGATGGAAGTTGATCTTCGCAGAACAAATCATATGCTAGCTTATATTGTTAGCATAATTTTATTATGGAAGTGTTACCAATTTGAATACATTCTATTCTTTATTTCATCAGTAAATGAAAATGTTTCATTTTCTACATATTTTTAAAAATAACAGTTACAGATTTTCAAAAGAGCTTTGCATTCCAATAGCACAAAGGCACCTTTGAAATAAAAATCAGCATATTTTTTAGCTGTTGGCTAAAATTAAGTGCAACAAGAACTTAGTGGAGAAGAGCTAGTTGTAAGTGGGTTATTTTTTAAAACCAGTCATGTAAAGTTTTGTCTATTCAAACTAGAATTCTTAAGAATGCAAAAAAATAATTTACAACACCAATATGCTTTGAGAAAAGAATAATGAAAAGTCTTATTTTCTAAATTAGTTCTTGATTCCACAAAATTATATTTATTTATTTTAAATGGAGAGACTTATCAGAACACCTCAAAGTTCACAATTAAACATGTGAAGTTGTCAAAACTGCAGCCTATTACTTTAAATGTTATTTGGTTTTTTCAATGCCTTAAGATCTTTCTTGTATCAGATGAAATATTAAAAAAGGCTTAAGATCTTGAGGGTGTACAACGGTTGCCCTTAGAAATTCAGATCAGTTTTCGTTCTTTCTTGACAATTCCAATTTTGGAAATTTTATTAATATTGAAAACATTAGTCCCTGCATTTCACTTTCCATTTCTTTATATGGTGGTTTGGTCTCTGAAAAAGTGTAGTGTCTGACAAAAAGTGAAAGCTGATTTTAGAAAGTTCTGTCTCAGGCAGTTATGAGTCTGAGCTTAAGACTCTCACCTCTGACCAGTCAAATATGATGGCAAGCATGAAAGACTCACTCAAGTTCCCAAAATTTAAGTACCTGCCTTAGGTGCCTGAGGTTGCACTTGAGGTGCTTCAAAAGGGAAGCACAAGGTGGGAATGTAGCTTAATATCTCTGAAGGTGCATATGTATGTGTCTCTCTTCCTGTTTCTCTAAGGAACTAGAGGTTCTTCTAATTTAGTGTTTTCATTTTTTCAGGAATGCGCTTTTTAAGGCAGGCTCCTTCCTGCAGCCACTCATGCAATTCTTCTTATCACAGAGCCATCTTTTTGCACATGAGCTGTTTCTTTCAGGACAACACTAAACAAGCATCACATCTATATAGGTTCCAGGTCCTGATGGGCTTTCAGACCACGCAGCCCAATTAAAATTAGTCCAGAGGGAAAAACCCTCTGAGATGCTAAGAGCCAGACTGCCAGTTCCTGGTGCCAGCATTTTCTGTGGCTGTAGTAGCTGCTGCTCATGCACCATGGGAAGAAGCTAAAAAGCTGAGCTTCGCAGTGTAGCCCACTGGAGCTTAGTGCCTGAAGGGGGATGCTGTACTCTGGCAAGGGGCAGGATGAAGCTGAAAAAGGTTGATGCTGCCCAGAGCAGGTTAATCTGCATCACTTTTTCCCTCACCAGACCAGGACAGTTTTGGCTGCAAGCAGGCTACCCCATGCTGGTCAGCCCTCTCCCTGCTGCATCTTTCTCCCCATCTGCCACCAACACGTACATGGATATTGGCTCTGGGGTCCCCAAGCACACTTCCATGTTCCCTCACTCCTGTTGCTCAGATGGATGCAAAACTGTACTTAGCTATCTAATGGAGCCTCTAAACCTTGTACACTGCCAGGGGACAGTGTTGAGGATTATGGCAAGGGCATAAGAGTGCTTGAGTGCATGATTAACTTGCAGGTTATAGCAAATAAAGTCATATCTGTGCTTAAGTGCTTTCCTGACTTGGAGGGTTCTTAAGTAGAAATTTTTTTATTTTCCTGGAATAAGTTCTGTAATGTCAACACATTTCTACTTGCTTGGCTCCGTTTTAAGGAAGTTTAGCAGAGATAGGGGTCCGTATCCTCTTGGAATCATAAAGAAAAAAACATAAGAATACTGGAATAAAAAGAAATTTCTGTTCAGATTCTGTATATCATTATAGTACATTACATAATCTATTGAAATATATTGAAAAATGTAAAACCAAATTATTTCATTTACATTTCCTCGTCACTTTTCACGATGGTATACATGCCTTCTACTTTCAACATCTTTCTCCACAGGAATCCCAGCTGTTATAGAAATTATTTTGCTATTCAGTATATACTAATATATAATGCAGTGTGTATGTATGTATGTATGTGGGTGGGTGGGTGTGGGTGTGTGCGTGTCTATATATTAGTATATACTAATGGAATATATTCAGTATATATTAATGAAAGTTACATATTAGACACAATTGTAAAACAGAAGCATACATCCATGAAGCTTTACATTTAAAAACTTATAATACTATAAAGAAAATATGTATATTAGTTGAAGAAATGGCTATTTTTGCAGGGTATGCACAATCTGGATATATGATATTAAATTGATAAACATTAACAGATCTATTGTTTCATACCTCCAGGAACTTAAGGTTTTTTTAATTATTCTTATCCCTTTAGCATATTTGCAATATATGTCATAAATTTTAATTTGTTATGGATAAAAATGACTGAAAAATGTAATAGAAAGTGCTATATATTTTATAAATATTAAAAAAATAAGAAAAGCTATTCAAATTATTTATTTCATTTTTAGTTAAGGTTTTGTGATTGTTTGTAATATGTATTTGTGACAAGCATAAGTCACCTAGTTGTTTAAGCTCATTAATGTACCACTAATAAAATGCTATCTTCTGTTTTGTTTTTGTTATGCTTCTATTTGTAATGGAACATAACAGAAAAAATAGAAAATAAATACTTTTTTAACTAATCTTTTGCATTCAGTCATAGAGTGTATGAGTTTTATATCATTGAAAGCCAAGTCTGGGAAATGAAGAAAAAGCTTGAAGAACCTGGGGTGGCATAGTTATTTCCCAACAACTGTTTATTTAATAGGAATAATGACCATTCCTTACTTGTATGATTGCTTCCAGGCCAGTCACCCACTTAATCCCTGCCTAGGATTCTGGAAATACTCGCCTCTCCCCTGGCTGTGAAGCTCAACCTACAACTGTCACACAGCCACCAGATAATTTTACCATTGACATTTAAGTGCTTAGTTTTGGTTGAAATTAACCTAGGCCAAATATTGGAGCGCCTGAAGGTATTACTCATATATCTTTGAGACCAAACAGTTTTCAAATGGTGCTGCAACTCCTAGAGAAAAACCAACTTGGATGAGTTTAATTTTGTCTTTTTCCCTGACTGAGGGAAGAGATGTTGGAAGGTGGGGGTTCCTGCTTCTATTCAGTCAGCTTTGTATCTTTTAGACAATTCAGGGTGAGAGTCTGCAGTGCACATCTCACACCCACATTTTTGAGGACTTTTTTGTGCTCCCAGTGTGGAGAAGCCAGGTAAGCTCCATTACGGCAGTGCTGCTCTCACCTTTCTCTCTCAGGCTTTCCAAAAGCGCTTCCCAAGGCTTTTTTGGACCTGAGGCTGGGGTTGCCTTCCTCAGCTCTCTACCCAAGGAAATCTTCTTTGGTGACTCCAGCCCTTTCAGCATCTTGAAGAGAGGGAAAAAATATGAACTAATTACAAGTGTGACGAATACTTTGTGTTGGAAAAATTCTCAGTCGTCATTGCCTGAAGTGATTAGGCTCTTGTGGCTTAGCAAACATACATAACTCTGCCACCATTGGTTAGGTTCCTGCATCTCAAGTTTGTTTTTATACCACCACCATTGAAGGGAAAGGGCAGAAAAAGTGAAAGGAGAGAGGTCTTTGAAAAAAGAAGTGAAGAGAAACGTAGAATATTACAGTTAGGAATATCTTGGAAATAGGTACATTCCAATTGTACAGGAATCTTGTTATAGCCACCATTTGCACTTGCCCATTAAATAAAAACTATATTTTGTATGAAAAGCATGGACTCACATAGGACTGAAAGGTTTGTTTGTTCTAGAAATACCTATCTTCTGAATTATCATTTTTAATCTCACATCTTTTACATCTTTCCCACAGATTTTGGCCTCAAATCACAATTCCTGTAATCAAAATTTTTATGATATGGTCATTGAATAAGCTTCTTTAAATTCATGGTTCTTACATTCCACAGCTGGTATTCTTTTACTCCAAGCCCTAAAACAATTTATTCTTGCGACATTTGAAATTAATTTTGATCTATTTACCCGTGCATCTTACCAATAATGTTTAACAAAGTATAATATTTGTCTCTTTTGAATTATAAGTTTGTTCAGTTGTCTAGTGTTTCTTTTTTCTGTATTTTGACTGTAATTATACTTAACATTTACTTATCAAGTAGTAGTATTTTTTAAAGTATTCTTCAACTCAATTCCCTTTATAGACAGAAAATTACATAATTTTAATTTTCTAACCAGAAGCAAAATAATTTATTCTCTATAGAGCTATGGTTGATATTGCTATGCATTTGCTCAGAAAAGTGAAGAATTTCACCCTACAGCAAGTATTGGCATTTGTTGGCTATGTGGTTTGTGTACTTTGTATGCACACTCTTCTCACCACTTTGAGCAGAATTTTTTCCCAGCTGATTTTTCCCAGAAAATTTCCCAGAAATTTTTCCCAATTTTTCTTTCTTCTATGTCACATGCAGCACAGATTGCAACCAGACCTGGCTCAGGACTCTTTAACAGTGTGAGAGCAAAATTTTACTAGTCTAAAAATGCTTCCTCACCAATATGGAGATGATTTAAAACTTGAGGCCATAAGCGCAGATTTATTCTTTTTCCTAAACTACACAGCAAAAAAGCAGCACTAAAATCTGGAAGAGGGTGTGTGGAAGCACTGCCCCTCCATACTCCCTTGGTTTGGCCTTGCAGAATTGTGAGCATAGAAAATAGTAGTGTTTTTGTTTTTCTGGATTACATAAGGTACAGCCTGAAACTTTTTTTAAGACTCTTTTTTTTTTGCTGTAGAGCAAAGGATTAGAAAGATTTTTACTATATGCTGAGACTGTCATGTGAAGCTATCACTAGAAACAGGCTTTAAAAAAGTTTTTTTAAAAAAAGTACCATGAGCTTCAGTAAAGAGACAAGAGGGAAAGTTCTTATGCACACAGATCCCAACCCTAACCTTTGTCTTTTGAACAGATACAAAATCCTTTTAGCTAGATGTCTTTTTCTTTTTTCCTTTATTTTGCTTCAAGAGTCCAGTGAGGGAGGACAAAAGGTCACAGAAAGGTCAAACCCCTTAACTGAGGCAAGGAGATCAGATAGTGATCTTTGCACTGCAGTACCACCAAATGCAGCAAAGGCTCCAATCAGGGCAAGATCACAAACTTCAGTTCTCTTCACACCAGAAGACAAATACTTGAAAGAAGTGTGAAGTTGAGGCCTTTCATCATTTCACAAAAATTAGAAGCTCAGGCTGTAATTAATAAGGAATCTCAAAAGTGAAAGGGTCTTCCCATCCTTTCCCACCCTTCCCACCAAAAGGTCCACCACCTCTGGGTGGTTCCTGTGGCTGCAAGCAGCTCCTCACGGGCATTCACAGCTCTCTGCCCTGACAGGGAGCTGGAGGGCTCCAGTGCTGGTACAGTATAAGAGAGATCTGAGCTGTATGAGATTCGGGCAACCTTGTGACTACTTCAGAGGACCAAGGGGCTCATGAGATAGCAGGAAAACGTTCAGAGAAATATGAATTTAGGAAGAACTGCCTGAGCTACTGAATCTTATCCAGTTTCCTCAGGCAGCAATGTCATATAACACTTTTCACAAATCTTTAAACTTCATCTTAAAAGAAATTAGGCTTTTTGGCCCTCTCTCTCTTGTTGGAAATCCTTCTGAAATCTCTCTGCTCTGATGGTTTGAAAATGTCTTCCAATTTCCAGCCTAAACCTATTTGTAACTAGTTTATATCTATTTGACTTTGTGCCAGTGTTATCCCCTAATTTAAATATTTTTTTTCCAGCCCTAGTGTCAGTCCCCCATTTCCCCCCCTCTCCCTGATATATTTATAGCAAGCAATCATATGCCCTGACAGCTTTCATTGTGCCTGAATGCACAAACCAAGCTCATACAGAAGATGTCGATGCAGTGCAGTGAAATTTGGTGCAGAGGATCCTCAGCTATTGCTGACTCCAGCTGATCTGTCTACCTGTTGTGCTGCAGCAAGACCAGCTCAGGGCCAGAAGCAGTTCATCCACTTTAATGCACTTTAAGATAATAAATACAGCCCATCAGCATCACACTGTGATGTACTGCTCCTAGAGCAGATAAAGTTCATGGCAGCTCAGGGCTTTCAGCACTGCTCTTCTTCATTGCTCAGTGCAGACATTCGCTAATCAGGCTCCCTGGCTTGCTTCCATACCATCCTAATGGGATGCAGTCTTACTCTAAATCTCTTCCAAATTTTACCTTTTTCCCAGACTGTGACTACTTCTGCACCTTATGCCATGGTCCAGATATGATCTCCCTTATGTCCTGCCCTATTTGTCACTGTCTGCAAAGACTGTGACTGGTAGCATGAGTTATATCTGTGGCTGCATCACACTGGTGACTCACAGGTATCCTGAGCAAAGCTAGTATATCATGGAGCTCTTCCAGTCTTGGGCTCAGCTCTCAGCTCATCAGTAATGAGGATGGGGTATAGGAACAGGTCCGTTTATCATACAGAACATAAACTAGGAATTTTTCTTTTTATTTTCTCCCTACATTATGGGGGAAGGGAGGCAGAGAGAAATGAGCCATCATTTTAATAGTTAGTTTTCTGTGAGACAGCTCCAAGGGTCGCCAGGGTAAAAATGCATATTTGGATGCAAATTCTTTTTCTTGGAGGCAGGTTAGAGGATTTATATGCCAGTTCTACCCTTTCCACATCTTTTGACTTCCAGTCATGACTAAATAGAAGAAAATAAAAAGCTGTGAAAAGGGCAAAGAAGAAAGAATGAAAGGCTCATAGAAAGCCTTTTCTTTATGGTCTTCCAGAGGTAAAATATCTCTAGCATTTATCAAGTTTTGTTCCATCTTTGCAATCAGTTTATTTCTGAGTGATTTATTTTTAATCCCTGCAGTTGAATTGTATTTCAGCAGCCTTAGTTGGGACAGAACTCCAATGACAAAATTAATACTATATTCTATATATTTCTTTCTGTTTGATCCAGAGAAATCACATTTTTCAAGGCCTATTCTCACTTTAGGTGCTTTTGAAACACAAATAACACTATAAAGAATTTTAAATCTTCAGTGGGTGGGATATTATTTGTTCTTTTTTTGTTCTGTTTTCTTTTTAAATATCAACAGGTGAAGCTCAATGAATCACTGTAATTTCCTTTTTTTCCCTGTGTATAAAGGAAAAACTGTGAGTCCATATATTTTGGCTGCTGTGTGATCAGTTTCAAGGACTTTTAGAAAGAGAAGTGAAAATCAGTACAAAATTAAAAAAAAAATATTTGCAAATATTACCTTCAACCAGAGGTTATCTAAGTTTTTAAAAGCATGCAAAACATTTATTCTAATGAACGGGAACATTAGATTTTAAATTTATATATATATTCAGTGTTAGCTTTAAACTATGAGTTATGAGCTGTTTCTATAGAAAAAAATAACTCCTGATACATAAAATGTCAGGCTGCCTCATAGTAAATACATAAATTTGGCTAAACTGGAATCAAATACGGTGTGGTGGCTGTGCTGCAAAAAAGATGGATGGCTGTTTAAAGTGGTCTTTCACGCTTTGCCAGTTGGCTGCTGAGAGGATTTGCAGCCGAGTCCCTGAGCAGGCTTATGAGAGACCTGTAGTCCATGGGTACGAGCTGCTCAGAGGAGGGCAGGCCTGTTACTCTGTCCTTCACAAAAAGACCCGTGTTAATCTGATCCTTTTTAATCTCAGTCAGGGAGGCTTCTGGTCTTCCCTTCCATTATTTTGTGGGAAAAAACCACCGGCTTCAGAAAAGTGAGTAAAGATGAGAGAAAATCACAGCGTCAGCCTAGTTCAGGAGGACATCTTTTACAAACTCACATGCCCCAGGTGAGAGGATTTAGAGTATAATATCCTTTTTTTTCCTAATTGTAAAGTTATTTTTATGATTCCCCAGCTGTATGATAGATAGGGATTAACCCTGGGCTTAGGAACATTGGCAGTCTTCGTTCCATTGATACATGAGAGGGGAAGGATAGCTTTTATAAGCTCTTTGCTGTTAAACGCTAAGCTTTAATAATGTGATTCCTGTCTCCATGAAACAAATAAAGTATTCTGTGTTTTATTATACAGCAATGTTTTAATTAGAATAATTTTATTTATTATATTGTTACCATGATTCTTCCACATTTTTCCCTCAGATATCTGTCAGCTCCCAAATCTGTTCTCTCACAAGTTTTATGAGATGGCTTCAGTAGTTCCAGTATTTCCATTCACTTTTTTGAAAAGGTGCTACATTCAGCTTAGATTGGTTTAATTACACAGAGTTATATTATGAATAGTGCTTGAAAAGGAGGAGGGGAGGAGGGAAGGGGTAAGATAGTGTGTTTCAGTACAAACAGATAAAATGATTAATGCTCTCTGTAAAATTATAAATAATAATTCTTGATTTTTAGAATTTATAAAATATTTAAAAGTATTGTCAATGGGAAAGTATTTTCTTTTATGAGTTTGATACTTTTTGCATATACTACATAATTTTTTTCCCTCAGGTTACAGATGTCTTTATCTATGTTGAATCAACTATGATGAAAAGTATTGACTTGTATGCTAAGTTTGCTGAGGGTAAAGTATTATTCTAAGACCATGTGTGACAATCTGAGACCAAAGGAAACAGCCAAATTATTGTTATTCACCTTATTTCTAATGCTTGCTTTTTTTCAGTTATTAAATTTTGTGTGAACATGTAATCAGAAAAATATATGTGGGATGCAAGGGAGAATTTGAGATGGTGTAATCCAACAGCTGTGTGCTTTCTTATGTTTTGCTGAATTCCAGTACTGAATGGCCAGATGAAGGTCTTAAGTTCCTTAAGAAAAAGTGCTGCAAATCTCATGCTTTTGGAATCCCTTCAGGCAATGTCTCTGGTTTATGTGCTCTCTCAAATAGTCCCTGGGCCCTAGCAATTAAGGTATGATATTTTGATGAAAGCATTTTCCTACAGCTATTTAAACTCATTACATCATTTACGAATGTTTTTTCAACAATAACTTTACCTGGAACATGAACCTCTTTTAACACTGGGTTGGTTGTTGTTGTTGTTGCTGTTTTTGTTGTTGTTTTTTCCTAATGCCTTGCTCTTTTCAACTTCAATACCCAAGTATCGCAAAAGAGATAATAATTTCCACTGGAAAGAGACTACAAACAAAAAAGCATCTATAGCCAATATGTTAGTGATGTGTCTAAGCTTATAGTCTAAAATCCTCTGCTTAATCCTATTCATGTTTAGAATTGATCTGTCAAGTATCTTTAGGACAACAGAATAAAAAATTTTCAAGACCTATTTCAGATAAAGGCCTCCAGTTTTTTCATTAAGAAAATTACTCAAGAAGTAATACCTTTTACTCAAAAATATACCTTTTTCTTCTAACTTCTTTTATACCCAGTGGCAGAAGCCATAGTGTACAAAACATGGTTCACTTTAAAACACTAGAAATAACTTTTCCCTTTACTTTGAAACAAGTTCTGTGATGGTCACAATTAAAAATAAACATTTTGTTAACAGATTACTCTAAATATCAATAAAATTATTTTGAGACGTTAACTGTACCATATCTATTGACAACTGTTAATAAATATTTGTATCAATTTAATACACTGGCTCCTTGGATGTAATCAGGGACTAGTGAGATCTGGTATGGCACTTTGTGGAAAGTCTCTCTGAAGTTTCTTATTTCTGTATTTTTTACTTTTCTTCATTTGCTGTACTTTCTGACTGTTGGCTTTTTGCTGATATGTTTCCTCTTAGTTTTTATACCATCTCAAGGAGGGATTTGAGATTTTTATTAGTAAGACACCCAGTCCTAAGGGAAATTAAAGACAGGAAATAGGAAATTATGTTTACAGATATTCCACATTTCTGCACCATCCAGAAATACTATATTGGTGATGATGAAAGACACATCCATGCCTTGTTTGGTACTCTTTTTAGACCCAGACATAGTCAGTTGGAGTCCAGGGAAGTCTGAAAACTTCTCCTGCTCCTCTGGAGGTTCCTTTTATCCCCAGAGCTCCTAAAAAAATAGCTTAGCCAGTGACCTAAGCTTGTGGGAGAAGCTCCCTTCACTTTTGGGAGAACCTGAATGCGCCAGAGAGGTGAAGAGATTTTTGTTTAGTGTACCACAGAGAGATTAGTTGTAGTTTTAGGTTTTGCTCTATATGTTATATAGAGGAAACATGGAGGTTTCAGGGTGTCAGCCTCTTCTTCTTTCTTCTTCTCCTTTCTTCTTCTTGTCTTCCTTTCTTCTCTGACACAAGTTCCTGTGGTTTGTTGATTGGTGGAAGGAACTGAGTGTGGAAGAGACATGTCAATGAATTGCTTTCGTTGGTGTTGGGAACAAAACAAGATACGTAGAATTTCCTAACTGGCTGATAGTAGATATAAAAGCTACCTGTTGTTAGCTGCCATTGCCCTTTCTGCACTTGTGTTCCTGGAGGCCACAGCACTGGCTATGTCTCTGAGGTTTTGATAAGAGAAAATATAAATAAACCTTGAAAAAGCAGAAAGAAGCCTTGTTTCATCTTTTCGGGACACGGGACACTGAAGAAGTAGGAAAGCTGAGCCAGAGAACATTGAGACCTCAAGCATTCCTGATAATAGTCCATTTTAAATATGCCAATGTTGTCAGCTCCGTAAACGCTTGTGATATTAAATTCCAGAAGCTCCTTATAAGAAGAATTATCTAATATTAATTTGATCAAGACTGTGTTTCAGGCCAGTGGGATTTCATGTTGAAATGACCCTGTCCATCATCTCTGTGATTTTGTAAATCTTAGTCATACTCTCCACCCAGCCTCTTCCTTTTTCAAATTAATCACACAAATTAATCAATCTCTCAGACAGAAGCTACTGTATCCTCCTTACTGTTTTAAGTGTTCTCCTCCCTATTGTATCTAACTTGATTATTTCATTCCTGAGATATACAGGCCAGAATTATATAAAATATTATGGTCTGGGACAGCAGGATTACATTTGACAGCAAGATGACACCTGTCTTGCACTCAATATTCATCCTTAGCATATTCCATTCTGCTATCTTTTGTTTCTGCCGCTGCAGGTGGAGCCAATTATCTAGCAAACTTTCAATCTTTACTCTTTCTTAAATTCCAGTTACAAATTCAGCCTCACACAGCCAAAATTTAGACTATTTTTCCCTTAGATAAATTACCTCATGTATTTAAGTCAACTGTAACTCAGCCTTTTAGTGCAAACATTTATTCAGGAAGTCCTTTTCCAGTGCCTTGTTCCTAGTACAGCGTTTGACTACTTGCAAGGGGTTAATATGACCTACAGACTTGTAGATGCATTACATAGCTCCTTCCTCATGTCCTGAAAAGTTGAATTCACTGCTGACCCTTCTGCAGTTGGGAAAATAATTATTACGTTCTAGCCTTTGCTTTTCTATCTTCAACACATTATTTCCTCCATCCTGGTGACAGCTCAGTTTCTTTAAATGATGGGTGTGGAACATATCAACGTCAGTTTTAAAACCCATTTCTACAGTTTCCATGGTCTGTCCTTTAAATATGGGCTAAGTGATGCTCTCATAGAAGTCCAGCAGGTCAGAGAGACAGCATTTCTTTCCTCAGATGGTTTTGACTCTTTCTCAACATAGTTGCCATTTTATGCATATATTGAGAAATGTCATTCTTTATTATAGACTCATCTGCCTCAGCAGTGGGTGAGACTCAGTGGTCTATAGTTCCTATGATCCCCTCCAGTGCTATTTTTGTAGATGCAAAGATGAAAACACGAGATGAGGTAAGTGCTGGTATTTGTGTTGGTGGCAGTTTGTAATGGTATCCACTTTTGCCATGGTTCTTCTTCCTGATGATATCACCTTGGTTTTAGATCTGCATATTTCTCTAAAACTGCTGTTCCTGAAACTCCTGCTACATTACACCGCTGCATTAGTATGGGTGTCTCCCTCAAATTCCCAGACAGACTCAAAGAATTTTACTGCATCACAGAATAAGTTGAGTTGGAAGGGACCTGCAAGCATCGTTGAGTCCAACTTTTGGCCTTACACAGTACTATTTCCAAGAGTCACACCAAGTGCCTGAGAACATTGTCCAAACACTTGCTGAACTCTGTCAGGCTGGTCCTGTGACCACCTCCCTCGGGAGCCTGGTCCAGTGCCCAACTATCTGCTGGGAGAAGAACCTTTCCCTGATGTCCAACCTAAACCTCCCCTGACACAATTCAGGCCATTCCCTCGGGTCCTGTCACTGGTCACCACAGAGAAGAGATCAGTATCTGTCCCTCATCCTCCTCTCACAGGGAAGTTGTAGACTGCAATGAATTCTCTCTCCTTCAGGCTGAGCAGACCAAGTGCCCCCAGCTACTCCTTATGCGGCTTCCCCTCAAGGCCTTTCATCAACTTTGTTGCCTCCTTTGGACTGTCTCTAATAGTTTAATATCTTTCTTATATTGCAGTGCCCAAAACTCCTTCCAGCACTCGAGGTGAGGCTGCCCCAGAGCAGAGCAGAGCAGGACAATTCCCTCCCTTTCCTGGCTGTCAAGGCTGTGCCTGGTGCTCCCCAGGACAGGGTTGGCCCTCCTGGCTGCCAGGGCACTGCTGACTCATGTTTAACTCACCACCAAACAGGACCCCCAGGTCCCTTGACTGAGCTTCCCCCATAACCCTGAAAGAAATTTTTAATGTCCCTGTCCCTAATTGTTTCATGACAGTGCAAACTAATTCTGGCCTTATTATTTATGTCTGACACTACTTTACTTTTGACCACTGCCTGAAATGTTTCCTAACATTGTAAATACATGACCTAATGAACCTAATATTTAGACCTTTCCAGGTCATCCTTTTCATGAGTACCCCAGGCTGATGTTCACATTGTTTCTGTAAATGTGCTGCTGGAATTATGGCCAGATAATAACGATAAAAGCCTTGATGTACATTATGCAGCATATATTCCCATAGATTTTCCCTTATAACCTTTTTTTTCATTCTCAGGTAAATCAGCTGACTCCTCGATATTGTAGCTTATAGTGGAGCAGAAGATAAATTAAGCAAAAAAATGCTTAGAAGACAAATAGGAAATAGAAATTATTATGGAACATAAAGGGATAACATTAGCCAGGAAAATTTTTACTCTGTCTGTGGGAAGATAGCAGTTTCCAAGATGTTAGCAAATCTAAAGCAAATCACCAATCCAACATTATTCTCAAACCAAAGTGCTTTTATTGTGATGTTGCAAAGATGATTTATAAAAAGTAGTGGCTGCAAGGTAAAAAAAAAATTATATGACAATTTTCTAATTTCATGCCTTTTCAAATCACAGTAATTGAAAATGTCCCTGCTCATTGAATGGCACACTAGGTCATGAGAAGGCAGAAACTAATCCACTCAGTTTCTGTATGTATCTGGGCAGATTCTTTCCAGTCTGGATATCAGGTCATGGCCCCAGACAATATTCCTTTGAACAACCCAAAGGTGTCTTCATTTTTCGCCTTTATCACACCTTCATACCCTCTCAGGCTAAACCAGTTCCGTAAGTTGGCAGAGGCCAGAGGCATCAGATCTAATAATTCTGGCATTATCTCTTAGTGACCCTTTTGTGGGCTACCATGAGTCATCTATTTTCTGCTTCACCCATTGCAGACAATTCCAAGTAAGAGGCACTTAAGTCAAAGTATTTGTATAGAAACCACTAAGTCAGACTACAGAATTATCAAATTATTTTAGAGTAGCTCTAGGTGAGTCACAGCAGCAACAATGCATTGATGAGTCATTGATGAGAAATCAATAGCTTTCTGCATCTTCTCAGCAATCTGTATAAATTGTCATTGTAGACCCCAGAACTGGGGCCAAAATTCAAAATTATATGCAAAGTTTTACTTTAGTGATCTTGAAAATGTAATAGTTCATTAATCTTTTCGAGGTCAGTGAGAGTCAAACAAGGATAGTAGCTATAGGACAAGACCCTAAAAGATCGTTTAACATACAGCAGTATCTCCCTAAACAGCCAGGATGGGTTGCTATCTCATATAAAGAACCATGTGAGGAGTGGTTGAAGAGTTTGGATCCTTTCTTTCTCCTCATTAAGTTTAACTGTAAATTTTGAAATCACCAAAACTTCAGTAATATTAAAACTGCCAGTTCTCAGCCAATGAGAAAGAAAAGCTTCCTGAGTTGTGGAAGAAAGGCTGCCATTATGTAAAAATCAGTTATTTTCTCCTGCCTCCAGTGCTTTGTAGTGTGCATGTTGCCAAGTAAACCTCTAATGTTATTAGTGAGCCCTTGCTGCAGTGTACTGATAAATCTTACTGCAGTACAGCCTCTTATCTTACAATGGTCTTCAGGATATATGGAACAACATACATAATAACAGCATGGTATGAAAACCATTGTCATATTTTACTGATGTCTTTGGCAAATAATGTAGTTGAGAAAGAAAATTTTTGTGGTCTACTTCACCAAGGCTAAAAATTTGATCCCAAAAACAGGTTCCCGAGGTTCCCAAACTAAGGATCTCAACTCCAACTTGAAAAAATTATGTGGGATCATAAATCACAAATTGATTGAATTTTATTTTGGGAGATAATCAATTTAATTAGCTAAGTATGTCATGGGATCACATATTGGTAATGTAGGAATAAAAAATTATTTGTAAGTGGATTATTACCAGAAAATGCTAGGAGACCATTTTTTTTAATAATAAAAAGTATTTTTCCAACTTATGAAGATAGTCCTACAAAATTACTTGTTTCTCTTTTTTCTTTCTTTTTTGTTTTCTTATTATTTTTTAAGAAAAAATATCAATATATCTAGACAATAGAATTTCATGATAATATGTTTGATATACACATTATATCAAAATGTAGATGTATACTATATCAAAATGTTATATCAAAATGCAAGCAAACCCTACAGTGATGTGACTTCATCTATTGTCACATCTCCCTTGAAAAAAAGGAGGACCTGTCAATTCTTATGACTTCAAAGGAATTCCGTTTTCTTCAAGTTTTCAGTACTTAGAATGAATTCCTCTGGTTTTCCCAACATTCATTATGAGATGATGGAAAACAGATATCTAGTAGAGATGGCAAGGTATTCAGCCAATAAAGTTTCTCAGCAAAGAGCAATGCTGGTGATGTAAGCAAAGTGGTGCTAGGGAATAATCCAGGGCACTGGGACTGAGCTACTTTCACTGCTCGATTGTTATGTCCTACTTAGATTGTTAAATGATTGTTAAAAATGATCCCTGGCAAATTCTTGGCCCACTCTGGCTCCAAAGCAGCTCCTGGTGAGATTACAGAGTGTGCACTGATCAGGGCCATTCACCACAAGGAGACAGAATGTCATCATTCTGTTCTGGAGAGGGAAAGAGTGCAGTGATATGCGTGAGGGCTACTCAATGCCAGCTTGTCTCAATTCCAGAAGGCAATATTGGGCATGTTTAATTTAGTAGGATAGATGTAGCCTTGGAGACCTTTTCCTGTGTATTAACAGAAAATCACCTCAGAAATCAAAGGCTTAATTAGAACCAAGGCATTAGTTTAATTTATCCCTGTCTACTGATATTTTAATGTACTTGTAGTAAACCTGTGCCTGCCTTGTAAGTTTTGCATTTCAAATGTGACTGTGACTGTCAAGGCTCACAATATGTCTTCTCTTATGGAAACATTTTGTCAGACCTTTCTTATGGGGAATTACAGAAGTTCGAGTTTTGTCTCTCCTGCTGCTCAAGGGGCATGAAGCATTAAATCTGTTTGGATATATCAAATTAGAAGGAAGATGGAGCAGCCTATGCTATCAGTTTGGGAGCAGTTTCAGGAAGGTCTTCTGTCCCATTGGGACAAAAGATAAAAAACACTGTCTTATCAGATGGCTCTGATAAGTATGCTATTTTACCAGATTTGGGATATGGTATAACAATAATGTAGTCACGGTAAACCTTACGACCAATTTTTTTCCCTGGTCCCATTGGGTCATTATCAAGTATTTTAATTACTCATCTAGGGAGATAAGTGAATTCACTGGAAATATGAGATGAAATTCAATAACATTAGTTTTCTTCAGAGTACAAAACGACTTTATGACACTTGTAACCATATTAAAATGTTATTACCAGTTATACTGTAAATCTTCTCTTGTTTAAATTGTTAAAAACATGCCATAATTTAACAGCTCACTCAACAACTAGACAAGACTACCTCTTGGGGTGAGTCCAGAGGAGGGTCACCAAGATGATTAGAGGGTTGGATCATGTCTCCTATGGAGATTGAGAGAGCTGGAACCTGGAGAAGGCACTGGGGAGACCTTAGAGCAGCCTTCCAGTACCTAAACGAGGCCATTATAACTTCCAGATGCTTAATGTAGAAAGAGAGCCAGTACCTAAATCTCCTGGTCATGCCACTGCATTGTCATGTGTTACAGACCTTTTCATTTGAGAATGTCTAAGAACCGCTCTAACATCACAGCAAGCTTGTGGCTAAATTAAAGTGTCTTGAAATCTGAGGAGCAAGTTACAAGCTTCAAGCTATCATTTCGTCTTAACTTGACTATTTTTGTGTGTTGGAAGCAAACTTGAATGGGAATCGTAATTCAAATGAATATCAAAGTCCTCATAATTGAAATTTTAAATGAGCAGAACTAAGAAATAAAGCAGCATGTGTTATGAGTGAAAAATGTGCTAGTAATTCTGATATAACCCTTAATGTTTGGTTCAGAGGCTATGAACTCAGCTACTTTCAAGCAGCATTTTGTCTTAATTTCTACTTACTTTTTGGAGGAGAGGTACACAGTGGTTTGTGGAAAAAAACATAGACATAAAAAATAAAAATAAAACCAATGGGCTAGGAAAATTAGGCTTTTACACAGAAGATGGTTTTTAAATGTTTATGGTGCTCACAATAATCTCGAGCTCTCATCAGCTCTTATAGGACACTGCTGTTACCAGTCCCCAGCGGCAGCAAGAGTGGAAGCACTAAAAGAGAATGGCTTTTGGCAGCGGCAGCCCATGGAGACTTTCCCTTTCCATGGCAGAGCCATGGTATCAAAAATGCCAACAAGTTGAAGCAGACAAAATAATCTTCTGCCACTCTGCAATTCAAAGCCTCTTTTGGTGTTACCTGTGACAAGCGGGTAGATGCTGAGTAATGGGAATGCAATATATCCAGTCAATATCTATTTCCCCCACCTCTCCAAGGCAGACTGGAAAGAAGCAAGGGATTGTTACCATAGATTTCAAGCTCACTTAGAGTGACTGACAGCTGGAAAGTCAGATTCTGTCTGCTTTTACTGTAGAGAAGCGTTTATTCATTAGTATACTTCATTAATTAATAAATTGCATTGCTTCTTTCCTCTATCTATACCTAAGCCCCTTTGCTTGGAAACTAAACCATGTCTTTTTCATTTATGGCACCTGCACTTGAAGCAGCTAAGGCAGCAAATTGCAAATGTTTGAGCTGTGAAATAAAAAAGAGTGGACACAAGTGTGTAAATTTCTTTGATTGCCCATTTTCTGCAATGTACCGTAATTTATGCTCTGAATTATAGAATAGATGCACTTTCCTGTTATCAAATTTATATCTGCCTCAAGGACACAATGACATTTACCAGTTTTCCTCCTGCATGTCTGAGCTGCAGTTCATATGTGAAAAGTACTGCAACAGCTCCATTAGTGAGGATTTTAACTGATATTTTTAAGACGTTTAATGGTATTCATGGTGGTACTTTTAATGGAAAACATGAGATTCTTGATAGGTTCAAAGATATGTATACTGTAAGAGTTCAACTTTTGTAAAACTTTTGTGATTATTCATTTGCAACAACTGAACATTGTTTGTGTCAACTTGAATGCTCATGTAAATGTCACCTTTCATAAATGATGAGCTCTTAAGCCCAGAATAAATATAAAGGAACATGCTTCATGTAACTCTGAAAAATAGCAGCATAAGTCACAGATTCAAGAGAAGTCTAGTGCTCCAAATGATGTTCCAAATAAAACATTTATTTTTATTAAAGGATGTTCAGTTCCAAGGTTTTAACTGAGTCAAATAACTTAACCACTTGTAAAAAATCATCACAGAACTTTCCTTTATCTTATCAGTATTAAAGATATAATAGAGCAGGAAAGAAAGAAAGAAGATAGAAAATGTATATCAAAATACATGAAGGTAAAGGTAATTTATTGCAGTATAAATTAAAAATTAAATCATTTAACAATGGAATTTTCACAAAAAGTTCACATAGTATCTGCCGATGGTGATGGCTTTCCAAAGGGAAAATTTTTGATATCTTTGTTATTGTTGTTTTATGAACCAACTACCAGACAAGTATAATTTTAATCCACTTTTGAGATAGGATCTAACTTTGAGACATGAAACTTTATAAATCACTGATCCTACATCAGTGTTCAATTTACCTTTGAAGCTTGTGACAACCTTGGTCTCAATGTCATTATGTTCCAGCTCATCTTGTCGTGCAATTATTCATTGTTAAGGCTTTTAAAAGAAGACATGATTTGGTGCATTTAAATCTTATTGATCAGTCCTATCTCTTTAGCATGTAAGACAGAGTAATAACTCCCAATTTATCTTTTCTAATATGTATTAAAAATATTTTTATCTTTTTTTCGCTCTTCATTACATTCATAGGTGGTAAGCACAAGTTTCCATACCTTAAAACTAAAGAAAATAAAACTTCCAAAACTGCCAAAAACCCTCTTGTCAGAAGAGCAGTATCAATATTGAAGTACTAATCACACTTAAATTCTACTCTGTTTAATTATATTATCACTTACTGCTTTGTTACGGAGGTCTTCTGTCTTATTCAAAGGACAAAATGAACAGTGCTTAAAGAACAGCTATTAAATATTTTCTTTTTTACTCATTATTCAAAGTCTAGTTTATGTCTTATTTACTGCATTGTCTTAAAATCCACTCTAAAGAGAGAATTATTAAATCTCCTGGGGTTTCTCATGTTACCCATTACTATAATATCTGAATACTGGTGAATTACTAACACATTTATTTTGATAAGATACTGGAAGACTACTAGGAATTTTTCATGTTTACAGACAGCAGATTGAAGATAGAATAATTAGAAGTGAAAGTTGTCCAGTCTCATTTGGTG
>VZTN01035475.1:2954-22675 GCA_013400515.1 Erpornis zantholeuca | reverse complement strand
ATAAAATAAATTAATTGCATAATTTTTCCTAGTGTAGCTTGATTACTTGTTCTATTACATTTTTATCTCTATCATGTAGACACTATTGTACAAGGAATTATTAGGCATGAGCACAGAACCATCAATATGAGGAAAGACTAGGAGTTCAATGTTCTTTCAGTAGTGAAGATTCCACTCAGATTCTAATCTACATTACATCTGTGTAAAATGCTAAAACACAGAAAAATGTACTGAGCTAATGAAGACTGAATGAAGCCTGCCTTTAGCAAATTGAATTACAGATGACAGAGTAGTAAAGGATTAATGTGGTTTAAAAGGCTGGGAAAGACTTGGCTATGGTGGCACAAATCTTTGTCTATGGCTGACTATGGTCCTGAAAGCAGGGTGGGGAAGGCAGGTTTATATTTCCCAGTCCCAAATCATGCTGTGAGACAAGGAAGTCATGAATTGAAATTTAGAGGACTCATCAATATATTTTAATATAAAATTACCAAAATCCAAAATTCAAAGTGAAGATTAATGAAAGCTTTTTTGGTAATTTAGCAGAGGGTTAGTAATTATGAAACTTCTTCCTTCGTTTGATTTCATTATCTTTTCAAAAGCATAAAGTCAAAACTTTTGCAACTGTTCTCTTTTGTCTGTACAGGTCAACTTAAAAACCCATAAACTACAATGAACAGATATCATCTATAATCATCAGTTTGAAAAATATATGATTCACACTTGGGTTTTTCTTAGCTAGACCTTACTACTCTCTTGCAATGCAGTGCTTTATGAAGGTATTGCTCCATTAAAAACAGTTGATTGGTTTCTATACTCTTTTCTTATCCTTAATCAGAAAGTTGATTTCAGGAGCATCAGTGTACCTATAGTAATATATTCATCTCCCAGAAGTTGTCATAACATGAGCTAATAAATTATTTTATGCTGACAGTTGTTACAACCCCACTGCTCAAGCACTTGAAGATGAGGGAATAAAGCACGAGGACATAAAATTGATTTTTTGCACTTTCTGCTAGGTAATAATACTGAACATCCATCTTAACTTTTAAGATCAGGGTTAGAAGCTAATATACAGCTGAAGGTGGGGGGTGGGGAGAAAGAATCCTTTAGATCAATATTACGCATTATAAACCACCTGCATGCAGACAGTGTCAAAACTAATACTGTGGCTACAGCATGAAACTGGTAACATCAGTTTAGCACTACCTTTCTTAGAGTTAACATGAGAATGTTACATTGCAGACTGCCAAACTGTTCTTTTACTGAATTAGTGATATTTTATTCAAATGACAAAGTCCAATGAAAGATTAAGGATGTTGATTCATGTGTTTGCATAAAACTTGTGCTAAACAGCGTTTCCTCAGAAATCTCTGTACCTGATTCCAGTCATTGTTTATAGAAATACATTCTGCATTATACATTAGCAGCCTCTGCCTAAAACAAGGCTGGATACTACACTTATTACTTTTAAGATGTTCTCATTTCCAAAACACATTGTTTTACCATAAACTCCATTCAAAAAAGCATATTGCAGCATCTTGGCAGAGTACATTAGATTGGTATTATTCTAAGGATGGCATGAAGAAGGGCTTTCTCAGCATAGCCTTTCCTGTTGTCCTTTGGATTGGTCACTCTGGCAAAATGCATGAGCTCTTAGCTGTCTCTCTTTTCTACCTTGCCCATATGTCAGACTAGGTTACATGTCTTGTCTTAAAGAAGGTGACAATGATCAACAGTCAGAAGCAACAGCCTTTGAGCATCTGTGACCATTTCTATTTAATGCATTTCTCCCATCCTGGTGCTTTCTGTGTTTCTGTAAAGTTTACTGGCAGGTGAAGGTTGCTGAAATACAAGTTATGGCAAAGCTCTTGTATCTTCCCAGGCAAGAATCTGAGATGCTTACCCAAAGCCCTTGATCTCTGCTTAGCAAATTTATTTGTTATTCACCATCTGTCACAAATCACTCAGGGCAAAACTGTGGCCTCAGGCTTCTTCTGAGTCAAGTAGGAACCACACATGTGCACCCAAACCCAGATGCAAATAAACCCATAGTCTTCAACTAAAAATCTCCCGTCATCACACTTCCTTCATTTAAAAAAAAAAAAATTACTAAAAACTGAATGAAATTCCATTTATGATGGGACAGATATAAAGCATTTTTATACTGTTTTAAGTTTTTGCTTTCCTTATTTTAGCTAGCCTGTAACTCAGAACTTGGCCCTGTCTGAAGTATTCTAAAGCAGCTGCTTTGTTTATTTACTTAGTCTTTTGACTTCAGCTGAATTTCCTGCAGTGCATGGCAGTAGCCAGGGCTGGAAAACGAAGGCACAAAAACAAACCAAATGAGCACACAAGCAGATAAAAAGACTTTGATTTTCAGATATGATATTTCTCTTAGTTTTATAAACAACTGTAAAAACATAAACTAATGCTGGTGGCTAACATAAATTGCTTTTATTTATTTGGCCTATAGCTGTAAGCATATGAAGTTGAAAAATAATTTATATATTATTTATGTGTCTCCAGGAAAAATGTATTATCTCTGAGGGCAATATGCTAATTAGAAGTTGTTTTAAATTTGAGAAAAATGAGACAGAAGAATTTCAAATTACCAAACAATTCAAACCATGCCTTAATAGAGGCTAGAAATTTCTTGTTCATTTGATTGCATCATTATTGATAATGCAAGGCAACATTGAGCTAAAAATTATGGAAGAAGTCACTGAGATTGTAGCTACGAGAAAGTAAAATCTAACTGTATCTCCCAGTGAAAATAATAAATTAAGGAAACAGTAGTATTTTTTTAACCAAAACATAATAATACAGAGCTTTTAGGTAAGGTAAAAATTTCTAAATTCTAATATCTTCATTTAAGTTTGCAGTATATTCTTTTCTTCCAGGGAATCCCAGATGGGAATGGAGAAAAAAAAATAATCAGGATTACTTAATGTTCCGTATTTGATAGAAATGTCTGTTTTATTTTAATTTTTTTTTTTTTTAATAGGAGAGAATATTTTAATCAATTTACAGCTGAGCAATCTGAGCTGAGAATTTGAAGAGACCTGCCAGTAACATGACTCAGAGCTGATCGATGGCAAAGGCAAACATTAAGATATCTCATTCTCAGACCACTGTCTTATGACTACCATTTTGCCAAATAATCAAAAATTAGTATGAACTGGCAAGACAAGTGGTTAGTCTTTGTCTCTTTCCTTATACACTCGTAGTTCTCAACTTTCTAATTGTTCTTTGTGCAGCCTTTTGTTTTCCAGTATCTGACATTTGGTCCTTATGTTCCCGACTTGATTTCAGAAAGTTTATTTGTAGTGAACCTCCTGCCCAGCTGGACTAGGTTCTTGGTTTGGGAGTTTTTCCATGCACCTATCTCATTAGAGGCATCCTTGCCTTACTGAAGAGATATTTTGTGCAGAAGTGCTGGGGAGCTGCATCCAGAGAGAGATATTCTGAGTATAAACTGGATATTTTTCTTGAACTGGCTTCTCTTTTGAGGTGTTAACTATTCTTCACCCTCCTGATCTTTTAACTCTAGCTTAGCAAAAGGGGGAAAGTAATAATTACAAGACTCCCAACTTTTATGTGGAAAGCCAAGCAGTGGTTTCATCTCAATGCAGAAGTCCATTTTTGTCCTTGGGAAATAGTACTGAGGGTGACTCACACGTCACTGCAAAGGCAGAAAGATTAGACTCATAAGGGAACAATTACCTACTCCTACAACAGTGCAGAAACCATTTTCATATTAAATTCATGTTAAATATTAGGCATAAACAACACCTTGGGAAAACAAAAATCTAGCAAAAAACCCACACAAAAAAACCTCCCCAACACATTTAGAAGGTTATTAATCCATTAATCTTTTCTTTGTATCCTATGCATGATACTTGCACACTGTTACAAGTGGATTAAGTATTATAGTCGGGTTTAAATTACTCCATTTTTCCCACCAGAGCAGCTACAAATCCTCTCTTCTATAGTGGCATCTAGCGTGGTTGAGGGGATGTCTAAATTAATGTGTGTTCTCATAAATTATATCCTATTAAAAAACCCAAAAAGCCAAATACATGTTAAGCAGAAAAGTAACTGGATGTAATTTTTCAGAACTAGGTAGCACAAAAGAAAACATATTTCTGTGGCAAGATCATAAGCAGAGATAATATTCCTGTGACAACTTTAGTCTGGTAAGTCAGTTGTAAGACATTTGCTACTAATTGGAAACAAATTAGCACTGTCTGGAGAAAACAGTGAAACATTGAACTCTAATATCTGACTAGAACATGTCATACATATTATCTAGAAGGTTTTGAACATTTTTGTGTACAGCCATTATTTTTTTCTTAGCCTCTCATTATTTCATTTTGCCTCTGGGGTTCCACTTTTAGTTAGATGTTATTCCTATTTGCAAATCTTGAACTGTTATGGATAAATTAAGAATGTTAATTACTGTACAGGTAATGTCACATTTTATATCTGCAGGATTGTGTTTTGGAAGCTTATTAGAATTTTTTTCTTCATTTCTTGTTGTCTCTGTTGAATGTGTAACATAAGAGAAGTATTTGATCTGTGTACATCTCAAGAGCTTGATATTTTGTAAATAACCTGTCTGGATCTTGACCTATTTTAATTCAAATTTTTATGTGGGTGAGTAGAAGACATTTGCACAAACTCTGGAATTCTGTTGCCTAAATGTAGATGGAGAAATATTTTAAAAACCCTGTAACATTCTTATGTAATGTGATAATGTGGGTGTAACTGTGTGTCGTAGCATAGGCATTTTTGAAGGTGTTTCAAGGGTGAAGTCAAATATCTACAAAAGCCTTAAATGTGGTCAACACCTAAGTCTTTCATCCTGGAGTTACTACACTTTAAGCAGAAGTGGTACAGAGATGCTAGGTAGGCGAACTGGAAGGTAAATATATATTTGAATTCTAATAGTGACAGAACCACAGCTCTGTGAATGTCATTATGATTGTTTTGCACACTCTATAAACGTTTTGTCTAGGTAGCCATTCACTACAGGCATTTACACATTCAACAGCATTGAGCTCTCTTGCAAAGAAAGACAAATCAAAGAAAGGACATCATTATTGGGATATCCATACCAAAATCAGGATTTTTGCAAATTTATCTATGTATGAAAGGATTTATTAGGTGTATTTTAGGGCTTTTTGTACGTGGACATGTGTGGACATACACTGATGTTCACATGACTTTGTGATCTTAAATGCTAAGTGTTCATAATTATTCTCAGAAAATATATTTGATGATATATTGGAGAAGGTTCTCTATTGGATTAGGATTTCATTTTAAGTCATTCTTCATCATTTTATTAAGAGAATCTTGCTGGTGTCAGTCTTCTTCATAAACTTTGCAAAGAAATGTCCCAAGTTATTCATTATGGCAAAAAAAAAAGTAAAAATAAAAAAACCCCTTCCCTTGTTTTTGAATATTTAATTTCAGACAACTGAGACGGAAATTTATGCAAAATGTGAAACACAGAAAGTAAGAAACACTCTTTTTAAAGTTGTTCTCAATGCACATACTGAAATTCAGAGTCTTATTTTATTGCTATGCAATAACATAGTTCACACAATAAATTCTTAAAGGTAAATTACATAACTGTACATGTAACAATGAATGCCAGAAGATGCCTTAGTGCTTTACGCCTTTGTGATCATTACTGAGATATCTTCAGACAAAATATCTGGTGTTGAAAAGCTTATTCAAATGCTGAAAACTCCTTGTCATTTACCATGCAATCAAGTAAAATGGCAAATTAGACAGCTACATTGATGTTAATATACCAATACTATACACAGAGGACGACTACAACAAAACTAAATTGAAAAGGCCTTCTTTCTCTGCTTGGGGCCAGGTCCACAACTGAACACAACTGCTTTGTCAAGAAAAAAACTTTCATTAGGTAAAGCCAGGAAATTCCAGCCTTAAGATATTTTGTTTGAGATCTTAACTATGCTAAATCTCTGACTTCAGAGCTTCTACATTAGATTATTATTATTCTATTAATAATCTATTAGATTATTATTATTATTCTACAGAGCTTTTACATGAAGGATTATTGCTGTCAGAGATTTTATCTTTACAGAATAAGGTGTACCCTCCTCAGCCAATTTGGGAAATCCCATATGAAAATCTTCTTAGAAAGTCACTGTTTTGTTTTTTTTAAGGGTGTTAAAAAGCTTTTTGTAAAGAAAATACATTTTCAGATTCTGTCTAAATATTCCTCTCAAAAAAGATTTAAAAAATTGATCAGTGTTTTATGCCATAAATCCTCATCTTCTTTTCCTTTTTGTTTAATAAGTATGGGATTTTTCTAAAGAACTAAGTCTTAGTCCAGAAAAGAGTGGATTCCTTACTAAGATTTTCTAGAAAAGTTCAAATTAATTCCTATTTTGAAATCAGAATATTGAAAAGTGGCAATTTTGTGGCTTCATAGTGGATAAAGACTATTACACCAAAATAAAAATACCTTACAAAAATAATTCCATGGTAAGTTTTTTAAGTCTACCACTAAAATACAATCACACAACTGATGCAAAATATTTCCTGTAGCTTTTCTTGGTTTATTTTTTCCTTTTTTTTTTGTTTAGAAGTAAGACAAGTCCTAAGTAATGAAGGACCACAATAACTACTTTGAATTTATGTCTTTTCTGTAGTCATGATTTCTCCTAGCACAGTGTAGGAGAAATCCCTTCCTAATCACTGTGTCCCACACCTCTGCTGGGATCACTGGAGCTCACACTGACAAGTGCCAGGGTTTCAAATATTTTTTATTTTCTTTCCCACAAGTTTTGTGACTGCTGTTGTGTTTACTCGTATGCTTCCCAAACAGCAAGGGAGCTTTTTTGATAGACACTCTCTCCTCTCTCCACAGCAGTGGATTCCCCATCTCCATCCTTTATATCCCTTTTCATGTCTTCCTCTGAACTAAACACATCTGTCAGAGAAGAAGTCTATGCCAACTTAAAAACTCAGTGATAGGAGGGGTTGCTTCTTTTTTCACTTTCCTTTTTTGCAGTTCCTTATTACTGTCAACCTTTGATAAACATATATTTGCCACAAAAACTTTTTGAGAAAAGTTCTCTCTAAAATTCATTTTATGAATCAAGACTATTTATTTTTCATTTAAAGTAGTGATTTTTAGACATCCAAAAAAGGTTGTTTTCTGGTTTATTATATGCACACTAGTATTGGTATTGATGAAATGAAAGGTAATAAGATATAAATAATAAATTTAATTGTTAACAATATTAATTTTTAAACAGTTATAATTAAATATCAACATTAACACCATTTTAAAAGTTGTAATATTGCTTTGAAATGCTATTCTTAATTCGCAAGAAGGATTACCACGTGGAAAAGATTTGAAATGTAATTAATATCTCTGGAGGCTGAAATTCCTTGGAAAGGGGAATTAAGCTATGTTGTTCCACTATCATACCAGTATTACTATTTCCACATCAGATGCAATGTAGACAATGTTATAGTAAATTTCAAAGTCTTAATACTAATCATAATAGTTTTATGGGGAGGGTTTCTGGTACTATTCTTCTAAAAATAGTGACTGCTGTTTGGGGGTTTTATTTCATTTGGCAAAAATAAACTGTCTGTGTGAGTTAGGAGCAAATCTTAAGCTCCAGAATATTGAAAATATCCTGGACACCATCAGGAACCTAAAGGATCCAAAGGCTGCCAAACATTGCACTAGGTCTGTACTTCTTTCTACTTTTCCAAAAAGGCATTTAACTACACCAACAAACTGTCAGTTTTCCAAGAGCAGCAAAAATTTTACCCAAGACCCAAAGTGAAAAAAAGTAGTTGCAAAATAAGGAAGGAAAAAAAGAAAAAAACTCTTCCAAGAGTGAAAAAGGAACTAAGACGATTTTTGTTTCTATTCCTATACCTAAAAATATAAACTCATTCTTTGATATTAATAATTCCTTTTCCATACCTCATAAGATAGTGGAAAAACAATATAGAATCTAATGGCAGGGACTGTGAAAATGAATGATTGTACAACATAGAAGAAGATCCAGTTCATCATCTAAAGGACCTGAATATGCACAAGTCCCTGGGATCTGATGAAATGCAACTGAAGGTCCTGAGGGAACCAAGATGTTAAGGTGGCAATCCTCTGTCCATCACATTAGAAAACAGTGGCAGACTGGGGAAATTCCCACTGACTGAAAACGGGAAAATTTAACCCTCATTTTTAAAAAGGGTAGAAAAAAGGAAGACCCAGTGACCTACAGGCTGGTCAGTCGCACCTTGGTGCTCAACAGGATCACACAGCAGATCCTCTTTGGAACTATGCAAACGTACATGGAAAATAAGGAGGCAATTCGTGACAATGAGTATGGCTTCACTAGGGGCATATCATTCCTGACCAGTTTGGTGGCCTTCCAAAACATAAGGAGTGCTGTCATCGCTCTGGACTTGTGTAAAACCTTGTGCTACCCAGCATTCTTCTCTTCAGAATGGATTTTGGAGTGGATTTGGCAGGTAGGATGCACAGTGGATAAGGAGCTGGCTGTATGGCTTTAGTCACAGCTGTGATCAATGCCTTGATGTCCAGGTGGAGAGCAGCGAGAAGGGCCATTGGTCAGGGATGGTGTTGGGACTGGCACATTTCAGCACCTTTTGTCAGTGGCACGGACAGTGGTGTCAGTACTGATGACACCGAGCTGTGTGGTGCCATGGGCCTGCTGGAAGTCATGCCATCCAGAGGCTTGAGAAAGAGACTTGTGGGAACCTCATGAAGTTCAACATGGCCAAGTACAAGGTCCTGCACTTGGGTCAGGGCAATCCCAGACACAAACACCGGCTGGGTGATGAGTGGAATGATGAGCAGCCCTGAGAAGAAGCACTTGGGGGTGTTGGTGGATAAAAAGCTGCACATGATCCAGCAAAGTGCATTTATAGCATACAAAGCCAACTGTATCCTGGGGTGCATCAAAAAAGCCTGTCCAGCAGGCCAAAGGTGGAGATTGTCCCCCTCTGCTCTGGCCTGGTGTGACAGTGGGTGCTGCAGTAATTGTTGCATTGGTAGGAATTAAATATAAAGAAAAAAATCTGCTCATTACAACACATCATTCATCCTCAGTAGTGAAAGGCACTATGGGATCATGAAATCCAAAACTGGTCAGAATGTATATGCCTAAGCAGATGGAATTAAAATTGCATCTTCTTATTTTAGATTCCTTGAGTTTGCAACACTTTTACAATCAGCTTTTAACACAATGTAGAAATATGCTTGTATATGCCTCTGCATTAATAAATTTACCTCTGGCAATATTAGTAATGAAAGCTGCTAAAGATTATAGCCAACTTCATTGTTGAAAATGGGTTATTAGTGAAATTAATTAAAGGGGTGTGCACCAAGAATGAGATTTTTTCTATTTAATGCAAAATATCTCAGCTTCTCTAAATGTTATTAAAGTGCTATCTTTTCCTCTTCTGTGGGAATGGCCAATATCACACAACCTCTGCAAAGACCTCTTAGTTTGTAACTGCATACTTACATCATAATTACACATGTGCAGTTTCTCTTTATCCTCTCTTTATCCTGGCCTTTCTTTGTATGCCATTCTTTGCCTCTTTCATAAATAAGAAAACATACATCTTAACTTGTTCCAAGTCTTAAAAGCACTCCAACTGTGGCATTTGGCTTTTGCTCATACACTCTGATTCTCAGTTTAACAGCAAAGGAGCTAGCTCTGCAGGAAGGAAATAAAATAAAAATAAAATAAAGAGAAAAAAAAAGAAGGATGATTGTTTAATTTCTGTGAATTCTTGAATGGAGAGGTGAGAGATGAAAATCTCTTGTGTCTAAGTGCTATATAGAATTGTATATGCATAAAATTAGTATCTAAAAGCATGGATGATAAATGAGATCCCTAGCATGATGAGTATTTAAAATACTTTCAGTGAGTCTGAAAGTAGAAACTCTCTTTGTTATGTCTTCAACACAAATACAGACTTTTCAGATGGGATGAGGCAACATTCCAGAGCAGATTAGCACATTTGGTCTGCAGTGCTTCATGATCTTGACTTATGAACTCAGTGAACTCAAATTCTGTTAACACTGCCACAGAATCACAATGAAGGCAGCATAACTCCACTACCAGAAGCTTAGATACTGTGGTTTTAAATAATTTTCATTTTAACCAAAAAAATTCCTACTGGAGTTTTCCATGTATTTTATTCATGGTGAACAAAATGAGCTGGAAGGATTGTCATTGTGGTTAGGCAGTAAGAAATTATTTTATTTTACAAACACTGTGATTAGCTTTGTGGGTGGGTGGAAGTGTGGGTGTGAGCAGCTCTAGATGGGTGCATGTCTATGTAGACACAACAATGTGGTAGCCAAAGCCAAGAAAATTAAATGACACTTCTTTCTATCCTTAGGAGTGGAGGCAAAAAAAATGTTGCTCAAACCAAAAGAAAAAAAAAACAAAAACAAAAGCAACAACTACATTAGACAAAATTGATACTATATATAGCAGTTTCCTCAGGGTAGGTGTTGTGTGTACTTTTTTACTGTATAGTGCCTGAAGGAAAATGTTGCAATGTAATGATAAAAATATATGAAAGGTTTAAATGCTTTGATAATATTTAGCTGATGCATTAGTAGCAAGATTTTAGAATCAAAGAAAAAGTCTCTGTTCTGCCACAGAAATGGCCCTGATGGAGCACACTGGCAAAGCAGTGTGTGGGAGGCTGAGGGTTATCCTATGCCTGTCTTCCTCAACACTTCCAATCCACCAACTTGTATTAGTATGTAATTCATAAAATATGCAAAGGTTTTAAACTTTCACATCTTTATAACCTGTTACAGGATCAGCCTAGACTTTTTTAAGGTATACTTAAGTCCTATTGTTAAATAATAATAGTGATAATAATATTAAAAAAAAAACAACATGAGGTAAAATTATCAGAAATACAAATATATATATATTTAATAATTTTTTTGTTACATTAACAACTGATATGTTTTAGGGTGCTCATATCTTACAAATACTTCAAACAATTTTCACAAATAAGGAATCCAAAACCGATTTCATTTTAAGATGTTTTGAATTTGTAGCTAGCAATTTTAAGATTAAAAAAACAAAACAATACCCTTTGACATAACATTTATGGTCATGGGACTTCTAAAGGGAAAAAAAATGGTCTTCTGAAGCTAAACCAAATACAGCTAGGAGAAAGTAAAGAAAACAGGCAGCCATTCCCTGTACCCTGAAGCTCTTTGGAAAACCCTAGCTTAAGACACCTCTGAGGGGATTTCACATCACAGCGTCTTAAAGATACCAAGATGGTGTGTATGAAATACCCTGGCACTTTCTGCTGAACTTTGACATATTTGGAAGTTTATGTTTTTGTTGGATATGTATTCATGACTCAGCTATCTGTATTGGGAACTGAACTGGAAAGAAAATGTGATAAAAACTCTTTTGTGAGAGATTTTGCATCTATTTGTTCTTCTAAAATGTAATAGCTCCAAACACACTGAGACCAAAACCAGTGACAAACAGCCAACTAAGAAACCCTGAAACCCAGAGATACATTTCAGTTTGAATTATCAATTTATTATAAGAGAAAAACACAAATGGAAATAAGGACAAAGATAATGTCTCTATTGGGGAAGACAGGGCCTAGTCCTTTGGAACATGCTGAATGAAGCCTGGCTCACAAATCCCCTAGAGTCAGTAAAATAGAAATGTGTACACAGAAAGGAAAATGTACCCCTGCCACCTCATCGACAGTTTCATAGCTGCATCAATCTCGAGAAAGTCATATTAAAGTCCAGACATAATTAATTTAGTCGGTGGATTTTTCTTATTTGACTTCAGTGGTGCCAGGGTCTTATGAGAATTGTCTTCAAAATATTTTCTAATGCTTGCAATGCTAGTTAAAAACATATGTCTTTTTTCACCTCAAAATAGAAAACTGATTTGACTTCTTGGAAATGATTGAGTGATACAGCCTTCTTATATTGCCTGATGGTTTGTTTCTAGTACAAGTGTCCAGCCAGTCTCATGATCAACCACAGACAGCAGCTGCAATGGACAGAAATCCAGAAATGTTGTTTTTTACATTGAAGCTGTGAAATAAAAGCAAAACAGCAAATATTAAGAGATTTTAAAGACAGTATGAGACAGCTTATCTCAGCATAAGCTCTAAAGTTCTTGGAGGATAAATAGCTACTTCAGGCAGCATATTGTATGTTGACTTAGAAAAATGCTCTTTACTACCTCCTCAGACCACAAGGGGAAGAACACGAACATTTAGTTTACTTCTGACACTGTATAAATAATGAGCAGCCCATCACTGAAGTAATATCTTTCAAATGGCTGTAATTAATTCTGTAGATGACATTGATGAAAAAAAAATATTCTGACTAAAATAATTGTAGTCTAGCTTTATTTCTTGAGAAAAAATTCCAAAATGCAAAGTAAAAAATTATATTTCTGCTATTTTTGAGAGTATTTGCTGGATAATATTTTGGTCCATGCTAGGCATTTTTAATATATTATCCATCAGAATCACAATATCTGTTACAGCTATTTTGGTATAACTTTGTTTCTCTGATCTCACTAGAATAAGCACTGCTATTTTCATAAGAAGTCACTTGAGCTTAAAAATGCCTCTGTGGAAAAAGCCTTTTTGGTCCTCAAACCTTAACAACCTTGATCTTTACTGCACAGGTGATCTGGATAACTATGTTTTTTAGACAACTGTTGGTAATGAAAATGTGAATTTTTGAATGCACATGTGAATTTCACTTCAGCTGGTGTGGGAGATTTGATAGAAATTTGGACCATAATGCATCCTTGTGTCTATGATTAATGAACTGTTAATCCTGAAGATACAAGACTGATAATAAAAAATACCATTGGGGGGGAAAAAAAACCTTTACCTATTTCATCCACTCCTTCTCCCATCTATCAGATGGCAACAGATGCAAAATGGATTTTTCCCAACTAGCTCAGTCTTTGTAATTTAGTACCTATCAGTTTGGCCATCACTTCACAGATAATTCATTCTTTACCAAGGATTTTCAACTCTTAACTGAGTAGGCAAATACATATGATACAAAGTGGGAATTCCAGACCAAGTAGTAATTGACTTCATCATCTTTTCCGGGGTCTGTACCCTTCACAAAAACCTATGATACACTTTCTTGGATTGTTTTTCAGTGAGTTACCTTACATGGATTACCCCTGTTAGATATACAAAGAGGAAGTGTTGGATCCCTATAGAAAATATTTCTTCCTAACAAATGAGAATACTGTTTTCTCCTTTTACCTGTTTTATTACAGTGGACTTCAGCCTGCAAGTTCAGCACCTTTTCATCAGCTGACAAGTTAATTAAAAAACAAACCAAAACAGAACAAAAACAACATGAGATGTGAATAAATAATTTTAATAAAAATAGCCCATAGTCAATCTTTCCACTGTGTAATGCCATAACAGGTCAATAATACTTTAACTGGATTGTTGAATTACCTTTTATATTAGGAGAGTAACTTTTGCTAAATAAATGGAAAATTAACTTTACATACAAAGTTTTTTTTCTTCCAATCTCTCAATTTATTTCTTTGAAATATAGTATGTGAGTTTGAAATTCAAAAAACAAGGACAGAAACTATAAATGTATTTTACAACATAATAGCAAAAATACTGTTAGACCCCTTTTCTTTATAGGTTGGTTACAGATGCTATTGCTTCACCCTTGTAAGTAAGCAGGTGGGAGGTACATATTCTTAGTAGAAGAACAAAAGATCATTCCAAATGTTATGGGAAACCTAGACAAGAATGTAACAGGGGATCAGGGAACATCACATTAAACAGCAGTTGTTTTGTGCTATTGTTTGAAGTGCTTACAGAGGTTGCTAAAAGGTAGCTCACACTCCCTGTCTTTGATTGATGGATTTTCTGAGCAGCTGCCCAAGCTCAGTGGCCTCGTGTCTGGCCCAGGTCCTGCGAACTGAGCAGCACCTCCACCTGTAACTGTGTGATCCATGCATGTGGTAACAGTTTGCTGCACAGAAAAGTAATGGAGGCATCAGAGTGGAAGAAAACCTGGATTTTATTCTTGTATTTAGTGCTCATGAGGAGGGAGAGGAAGGAAGGAATTCTTTAGCTTGGTTTCCACTTCTACTGTTTATGAAGTGCATAAGCTCTTTAAACAAGGACCTCCTTTGACTGAAGCAGCACAGATTATCATTTGTTGAACACCTTCAGAACTTTTTGTAACAACTAACAAAAATCTATGGCAAATCTACCATACATTGCAAATCCCATGCAATATACGTGTAAAAGACATGCAATTAGAAAATCTGAATTTCTTAATTCTTTAGTCATGTCTTCATGTCTGTGCAACTATATCTTAAGGTGTCACAAAATGACAATCATCATAAAGGTTTTTGCCCTTTTTCTCCCTTTTTTTTTTTTTAATCAGCTGTAGGTATAATATGGCAATAATAATATATTGGCAATGCCATATTTATGATCAGAGAAAAGGATAGTCCATAAGAAATATATATTTTGGCTTAGTAGTGTGTGTGTGTGTCTATCTATCTATCTATCTATCTATCTATCTATCTATCTATCTATTTATAATATTTGTATTAAACATATATGTAATAGAAATGCAAATTTATATCAAACACAACAATCAGATACAGTAAGCTTGGAGGTTCAATACATCAGCAGACTGTGCCTCCAGGTCCTTGTAGGCATGAGCAAGTTGCCTCCATCTCCTATTCCAAAATGTTTCTCATGGAAGAACCAGAGCATGCACAAGTGAAGGCTGAATGAAATGATTTATTCAGGTTAACAATATAGAAATAAAATTAAATGACAGGTCAAACTAATAAAAAGACCAGCTTTCATAAGAAGTCAGATCTACCTATGCTTTCCTACCGATAAAATTGATAGCTTTTCAATATTATATCTTGAAAAATTTGTCACTGAGTGACATGGCTTTTCACTTTTAAATTTAGGTGAAAATAAGAAGGTCTGTCTTTCATTAATTTTGCAAATATATTTTGGAACTTATTCTGTTTTGGCTGGCTGAACTTTCCTAAATTCCAGGAGGAAAGCTCCCTTTCCTGTCTTCTGCCATAAATAACATCTTTTTCTTAATGTATTTCTCTATTCAGAACAGTTTCTAAGCCTGTTCACAAAGCTGTCAGGGCAAATGAATCGCTCTCCCCTGATGTTTGTTATTAACAGATTGTATACTGATAGGATAATAACCTCTTTCTTCATACATGAAAGGCATTCTTGTGAGCTGGATTACAACTTGAGATACAAAAGACGTGCTCCGTGGACAACTTCCAGGCTACTTTGCACCACATAGCTCTCCCATAATTTTCTGTTTGTTATCTTGAACGAGTGACAGTAACCACCGATCAGAAACTGAAATTTATGTGAAATGAGTACCACATGTACGATGTTTACTTCAGTCTGGCCAAAGCAGGGACAGATCATTATAGCCCACAGAACTATGTGTTTTAGGCTGAGTGCAATTTAATATCAAATGCCATAACTTGAATATACAATAAGAAAAAGAGACTGGTTTGAAAAATAAACCTCTTGTCATATCATGTGTTAGTTTCCAGCAAAGTTTTGGGGTGGTTTTGTCAAACAAGTACTTATTTGTTTGTTTTAATATGTTAAAATGATCATTTGTCTTCTTTGGTGGATAACTGTACAAGTTCTTAGTGTATGTAAGCTATTGGTACTTGATTGAAGATTTGAAGGAGAGTGGCAAAGGTTTTGCTAATAAAAAAATAAACTCCCTAAGATCATTAGAAAGGGGAAGTGAAGATGTGAATGACAAACAGCTTCAGCTAAAAGTGAGGTATTTCAATATCATAAGACCTTTCATTACAAGCTGGAAAGGACCAGAGTTTAGAGTTCATTTATGCTTCTGCTATACCACTGAAACATTAAATATGAGACAGAGTGTATCCCTTCATTCCTGTAAATTGTTAGCATTTTGTGGAGATTCATGAAACCTTGCTTTTAGTACCTAAAGGAGATATTTAAATCAGAAACTTACTCGGCTTAACTTAACCCTTGCAGTCAGTCTAATATGACAATTCACCTCCAACTTGAATTACGAATTTAGAGTCTCCACTTCTCTAAAATAACTTAATCTCACAGCATTTGCACTCAGTTTGCACCAAAATGATGTGTTGATCCTATCCTGAGTTACATAGGTGTTACTTTTGCCTTAGTCAGTTAAACAACCAGAAATCAAAGTTTCAGGCAGCATCCAGAAAAAAAAAAGATATGAAGGCTAGCATTTCTTAAGGGGAATGCTGGTGACTAACTGAAAATATTGCTAATATCTGAGATTTATGGATTTTTTTTATTCTATGGATTAAAGCCCCAATTAATATTTGTGTTTATTCTTTGACTGTTCCAACTCTGGAATACTTCAGTTAAAGTAGAAATATTTATATATATGCTGTCCCAGGACATAATGAGAATTATAATATAATTATTTGAGTTTCCATTGCATTCTGCGTGAGCTTTGAATAAAATATTCCCTGTGATGTATTTTGTTCTTTTTAATGTAATTCCAAATGCAGTAAAAGCAAAGATATTTTTCTATCATGTATATTTTTTTAAAGCAAACACCAATTATTCCTAAGAGGAGTTTCTTTATATGTTTTCAGGATAAGTCCTGAACCTGTTAGAAGTTTAACTGCACAATATTACGAATTTGATATCTTATTAGTCTCCTGATGTCATGTCTATGTTAATTATGGGATGTGAATATAAACCTGAGGGATTTATGCTCTGTGCTCCATTACTCATTAAAATCATCACCCTATGACATATCCTCCTATTGATGCTTGCTGGTCTTCTCTGAAATTCAGGTTTGGCTGACAAAATGTTTGAATTCAAAGTTCACCAATTTAAGAAAACAATAAAGTTTAACTTTGGTTATGTTGTTATATCTTGTTTTGCAGCTGTAAATTTGGAACACTGAATGATCATTTTGAGGAGTTCCAGTTCAGTGACTTTCTTATATTAACCTTGATGTAAATTGAATACATGAGTAAGTATTCTTCTTGAATGCAGCAATACAGAAAGTTTGCCTTAATGATTTATACAGGCTATATTCTTCACTGATATGTCAAAATAGAATTTTCATAATTTTCAGACTCAGAATTTTTCTTATATGTTTATTTTTAAATTCTGTGTTCTCATTTCAGTTATGTGTTTGCACATAGATATACCATATATATATAATACACATATATTTTTGTCCATATATATATATTCATATATATGTCCATATATATAAACATAAAACACAGTAATTTCACTGAAAACTTGAAAAATAGAAAAATATTTCTTTCATTTACCTCTCAGAGTATGACATGATTTTATATGAGCCACAAACACAGAAGTCTTCATCTGTTTACTTTGACCTGTCAAATGATACTATTTATTATACTTGGTTCTAGTCTTCTCTCAGTGACCTTAATATTTTTGTGAGCAGTTTCAAAACAGCATGTGTATGAAAAAGATCCAAACATTCAAATAAACAAACAAACAGTTACAAAAAACCTTTCTAATTCACTGCATTTTTAAGATGTTCTTCCTTGAGTACAAAAATTTTCTAAACCACACACCCAAGAACATGCTTCAAAGTTCTAATCTAGCTCTTTTCACATTTGCTCCCAGCAGGCTAGAGGCTAATGTATAAATTATTCTACTTTCTTCCAAGGTTTCAAGAATTATGATCAAATAATTCATCCAAAACTGTCTGCACACAGCTCTTTATTTCTTTAATGGGGGACAATCAGTTTGGAAAACCATTCTGCAGTCTAATTGTAGGCAACAGCTGCCACTTTTTAAATTAATTTTTCCACAACTTTTTAAAAGCTTTATTCTGAGAACGATTTTAATGGGTAGCCAGCTTCAGTTTCTCTGCTGTATCATCAACATCTTCCTTATTGAAGTTTTCATAAATGTGATCAAAGTATAAGATATGCATTTTGTTGCTTGATAATCGGCATAGCAAAATCACTTTTGAGGGATGGATTGATGGATGAATGGATCTGAAAGGAGAATTTGTGTTTTGCGTTTAAAATCATCAATATAAATGAAATTTTTAAAACAAGTTGACAACCTATATTAGAGTAAGAAAAGTAAATAACTAGAAAGAAGAGTCCTTGTTGCCTTTAATAAGGATTGACTCCCTCTCATTCTGCATACTCAGAGGTAGCAGAGAGGTGATGAAATGAATACCCATTAACAGAGGCTTCCTGCTTTACCTCAGTTGTGAAACTTTCAAAAAGTGTCAGAAGAGGAGCTAGGTGGAAGTCTTAACATCAGAAAAAAGAATCTTGATAGACATGTGAAGTGTTAATACTATGTGAGTCATCCACTACATCTGTGACTTAACCAATATCATCTTAAATTAATAAAATTGCCACTATAAAAACATTCTCATAGATACATATGAACTTTAAGAAACTGAATTAATACTGGCAGTACACATGAAATGAGGAAACTATTCAGATGATAAACTATGTCTTTTTAAGCATATTCCAGACCTCCAGAGCCCCCTGAACTTCCCTAAATAGTGACTGCCTGTTATAGAGGGACAACATTTGCACTGTAGAGGAGAAGGAGCTGTTTTGTCATACCAGCAATTGCAGCAACTAATAAATCAGATAATTTTGACAAGTCTTCCAGCACAGGGTGTGGACAGAGTTGAAAAATGTGAGAGGATAGGACAGCCCTACGTAGAGTTTACTCTGGAGTACTTGCCCTGAAGGTCTCACTACGCAAAACTCACTGCTGCAAGCAAAAATTCAAATTTGCATTAAGNATCAACAGGATTTGGGTCAGTAAATCAACTATCTTAAAATTTTAGATTTACAAGCAGAAAGCCATTTTGGCCAACCAAGTCTGTACTCCTGTGTAACATAGGCTTCACAATTCAACTATCTCCCTCTGCTGAAAGAACCTTTTTTTTTTCTTTTTCATATTATGAATATTAACAGAGGATAAAAGGTTTTGTTATTNTTTAAGCATATTCCAGACCTCCAGAGCCCCCTGAACTTCCCTAAATAGTGACTGCCTGTTATAGAGGGACAACATTTGCACTGTAGAGGAGAAGGAGCTGTTTTGTCATACCAGCAATTGCAGCAACTAATAAATCAGATAATTTTGACAAGTCTTCCAGCACAGGGTGTGGACAGAGTTGAAAAATGTGAGAGGATAGGACAGCCCTACGTAGAGTTTACTCTGGAGTACTTGCCCTGAAGGTCTCACTACGCAAAACTCACTGCTGCAAGCAAAAATTCAAATTTGCATTAAGCCTGAACTGTGCACATAATGACTCATAAGGGCAGGACAATTTGCATGTAGAAGCCAAACAGTTGGTGTCACACCCGATTTTTCCGGCTCTCACCACTCCTCTAGGCAAAGATGATGTGGTAATGTGATGTCTGCATACAATTCTTGGTTGCTCCACAGGCAAGGTTTATTGCAGTTAAAATCCTTCTCCCAAGTGTCATGACCATTTATGTGTAGCCAGGGGACAAGTGCATGAATAATCACATAGCTTTAAGTCCATCCACCACAGTGATAGCTGCACATCAAATTCCAGGTGTGTGCAGATCTGAGCACTTACTCTTAAATTC
>VZTN01035474.1:3503-28412 GCA_013400515.1 Erpornis zantholeuca | reverse complement strand
CAAGCTAACCAAACAGATAAAGCCTGTCTATGGAAGAAAATACTGAAGGACAGCTGAAAATGGCAGTTTTCTACCATAAGTAAATGTCTGTATTCAGTGCTGACTACAAAAGGCTGTAGTTTCACCCATGTAAAAATCCAAATATAAGAAATATGATGTGGAACCTCCTTTAGGGAATTATCCACTGATCAGATCAACCAGCACTCCAACCAAAACCCAGTAAATTTAGATTTACTGCACAAACATTAGTGAAACCATGACGTGACACTATTCTGTATTAACAGAGGTTCTCAAGAGAAAACCAAGCTATGCTCTCTGCACAATATCAGGTAACTGGTAGGCCTCTATCTGTGCAGAATGCAATGCCAGTCCCCAAGGAAGGATTGTATTGCTTTTTCCTGCATACTCAGAGCTCACAGACCAACTTTTGAGACCGCTACCTAGAACTCCTGTATGCCAGAAAAGCCTTCAGTGAAGCCAATGGTGCTTTTGTGAATTTGGAAAACCCGCCTGCAAAAGACAGGCCCAGAGATGACAGCAAGTCTGAAGAATCCTCTTTGCAAATTACAGCATGCCCTGCTCAATTGCAATGAAGCAGCACATTCTGCATGGTAAACTAACAGAGGTTTTCAAAATTATGAATAAGTTTTGATTTAGACTTGCAATTGTTAGGTGTAATTTAAAGAAGCAACAATGTCCACGGTGCAGTGATTGGTGTTCATTTATTGAAAGAAATAGCTCAGAGCAATCAAAACACACTTATAATCTATACATGTTTCTGTTCAATTAGATTTTACTTCCAGAAGCAAAAGCTGAATTTTTTTCCAGAGCCATGCTGCAGCATCAATCCTGCTCTGAGCAGGCACTGCACAGGGTGAGCACCCATAGTTGTAAGGGACAGGGAATAGTGTTTGCTGCGTGTTCAGGCAACTAGCGATGGCAGTCCCTGTGCAGAGGTCATGCCACTGGAGATACACAGACCTTTTGTTCATCACTCCTAACCCCAAGGCCTTTGAGCACATAAAGTGTGTGTGATTCCTCCTCTGATATTTCAGACTTCTTGACGTAGGTATGTGTGTTTTTATCTCTGCACCTTAGTCTCTGAACTTGAATGCTTTCCCTCAGGTTTTTTTATCACTTGTGATTTTACTTTACAAAATGCAATGCTGTTGTGTAAGCTCTCTACTTCGTGATCTTAACAGTTTAGCCTTCAAGTCACTGTGTATCTTGTTTGCTATTCAATCTGCCTGTATTTCATTTAATATACTTTTCAGGTTGATGGGAAAAAAAAAGGCAGAGGTAAAATACAATTTGCACTATTTAAAACACTGACTTTCTTGGTCTTTGAGTATTTAGTACAAATTTTATCTAGGTGAAAAAACCATGTACTATTGCAATCCTTGAAACAATACAGACTCCATCCTCACTTGCAACAAAAGACATTCCATAAATTGTCATCACATTTTTTTCTCCTGTTGTGTACATATGTTATGAAAACCTAATGAATGAATTTAAATAGCAATACTATTTTATGTGAGGATTCATAATACTTCTAGGGCCTAGCTCTGTAATCCTTATCCAGATGACTAATTCTTACTAATTTCAGTGGAATTACTTGAATAAACAGCACTACTGAGCATTTACACAACACAGCACCTTCCACCACAGATTCGAAATGCTCTAAGTAAACACCAGAAAATATTTCCAGCTTGAAGAGGTATAAAGCTAAGGTACTTATTTAACCAGCTTGCCAAAGGGTCAATTGCAAACCAATGGCAGAGCTTTGAAGCAAATTTACATTGAGATTCTCTGCTGCACTGCAGAGGACTTGCAGGTCAAGATGATATGGTGGCTCCATCAGTCCATTCTGGAGGCTCTGTCATAGCATGGAGCCCTGGGAACTGAGGCTGGCAGAGGATTCTTAGGAGGCTGTGTCCAGCAATTTTGTCTAAAGTTGTCTCAGTGCTCTCTGTTTAACCCCATCCCTAACTAAACCTCTATTCCATCAGTCTTTTCAAGGGTTTCAAAGGGAACTTTAAAGTAGAAAAACAGACCTGTACCACTTAAAACCTTATCTTGCATCTTACTGGCATTTTTATAAAACCTGGGCAGAATAATGTTCTCACTCAGGTCTTGTGACAACTGTCTAGTGCTTTTATAACATGAATCAACATAAAAGATTCCAAGAATTTCTTGCTTCACTGAAGGCTTTAGTAACATGTTAAAAATGAAGTACCTCTCCTGGTACTCAAAAATTTGATCCAGTGATACATTCTAAGTTTGTAACTTCTATTAAAATGTGCAGCAATTGTAAATACTATCTAAATCTTCAGCTCAAGTCCTAAATTAACAATAAATCACTGATCCCATTATCTATAAACAACACACATTTATTTAACAGAATCATGCATAACTATTGCTTTCCAAGAAGTTGAATAGACTGTTATTGTTCATAACAGATGATCATGTTAACACTTTAATTTGATCCATTTTATTATAAAATTAACTTGGATGCAAGACTGTATGATAAACCATTAAGAAAAAAAATCAGGGAGAAGGAACAAAAGAAGTATCAAGTATGAATGGTTTAAGTAGTGCCAAACTTGCATGAAAAAAACTTGATTAAAAAAAAATCAAATCATTCCAATAGCTGCATTGAACCCCTAAAGCAATTTAGGAATTTGTTTCTTACAGACAATTAATCACATGCAGGCATGCCAGATGAGAACTATTGATTGCCCTTTTCCAAACTAGTGGCATTCAGACAGGAGACAGACAAATGCCCTGAGCAAGAGGAAGCCTCTTCCTGCCTCTGTCTAGCATACCTTTTAATCGTTCCTTACTAATGTGCATGACATTTTGCTGTTAATCTTTGGCAGAGTTCTTGTTCTTTTTTTTATTTTGAGCTATACATAGGCAGGATATATTTTTTATTACCTTCACTCCAAGATCCTTCATAAGCTCAGCTTCAAAATTCACTACATCATACGGCAATCGGAACTGGGGGATTTCAGACGTACTAAAATAAATAAAAATGCTTGTGAAATACTTGTAACTATTAGGAAAAGAGGATTTTAAAATTTGTTTCTTATTATTATAATTATCAGCTAAAATACTTATAACACACCTTAGTAAATTTTGACATATGTGAATGGAAATGTGTTGAAATGTGACTCTTGATTTTTTTAATTGTTAGAGTGACAAAAATCATTATTCATCCAATGCTAAAAATATAGAGCAGGAGACCAACATTGTCCACACTTGTAGGTAACTATGTAATATATATTATGTTTGAGTTATAAAGGACTACATTCCTTTTGCTCACCAGAATATGTAACACTAAACTTAAGATATCATTTTAAAGAAAGACCTCATGGCTACTAAAAGCAAAGTGACATAGCAATCTTTCATTAAGCCATCCAATACGAGAGAATCAAATTTCCCATACAATATTTTTAAAAGTGTTACATATGCTATTTTGAGCTGTGGTATTTAAAACTGTACCCACCTCCATTTATACTTCACTAATTTTTTATGATTTATCACTATTGACAAACACTCTATCAGCTGTTGATCTCATGTCTGATTTGACTTAATGTGTATTAACTGGCATTTTTTCCTCCTGGGGAAGATTAGGAATGACATCTTCAAGTTCCCAGAATCACAGAAGGGAAAAACTGAAGTGCCAGTATAAATCTCAGTTTATACCTACTGATACAGATCTAATAAATATATATTTATCTCCAATGAAATGACATCTATATATGCCAGTTCAAAATCTCTACTGGAAAACACATTGCAGATAAACACAGTGAAGTTATACTTTAGATACTTTTGTTCAATGAAGATAAAAACCTAAATATGCAGAAAAGTAAAGGCTTCTCCCCAGATACTCTAAGCTTCAAACGGTCTAATCTGTTTTCAAATTAATGAATCTGTAATATCCATAACAAAGCACTGGCACAAGAGATTCACTGCAGCTTATTTTACATATTTATATTGACCACACCATCTTTAACTTTGACAGGCCAGAAGAGTTTTATTCATTTTAAGTTGCATCAACTTTAATTATATTGATAAGAAACTGGTGTTCTTCCTTATTTCTAATACTGCCCTTTTTACACCTTTCTTGACCAGTGTGCAATAAGAAGTGTTGTAAATATCAGATATAATGAATGTGCCAATACAACTTTCATAGGTCATGCTAAATAAAGGTGTCTGAGGCAGAAACTAATGTATCAATATGATTCTGCAACAGAGATCCAATAAAGAAATCTAATAAAAAAAAATAAAGTGCTATTTTCCAAGCCACCTATGTATTTGTTGGAGGCCTGTTGTTTCCACAACGTGCTCCCAGAACAGTACTTGGTTGTGTTACATCACTGTCAGATTTGTAAACACTTTTTTGCTCTTATTAAACATTTACTTAGTTTTATGCTGTGAAGTATACCCACATGCATGCACATTAACTGTGAAAGGAGGCTTTTTATGAAAGTCAACTGATACATCAATAACTCTGATACAATTCCTTTCAGCAGCAGAAGATGCTCTGTGACTCTGCAATGGAGAGACAGAGGAAAAGGAAACGTGGCAGAGATGGAGGAGGGATGCAGTGGCTGCAAAGTGTCCCACAAATTCACCTCTACCTTGATTCTGACCCAAGTCAGAGGTGTTTGGTATTTCTCAGTTGCTCAAGGGACAACTCTTTGGCCTAGTGAGAGAAGTATTTTGGTATGTTGTAAAGCAGTGGCAGAGGTAGGAGTACAAATAGCAAAGCTTGTTAATGGTCTCTAAGCAAGAGCATGGTGTGCTCAGGCCTACTCTACCATAAAGCATAAATTTTACTAAACTGGTGAAATGTAGGAAAACCTGCCCATAAATATGAAAAATCCAGACAGGTTCAGAGAAGCACGGATTTATGTTACATTTAAATATCCCACTACAGGAGCTGCAATCACTAGACACCTTTCTAGTGTCACAATATTATGAAAATTAGCTATGATGCAAGAAACATCCTAAATAAACACAACTGGAAAAAACTTTAAGAAGGCACAAACGTGGCCATTATAAATAGCTGATTCTAAATACAAAACAGATTTGGTCTTCTTAGCAATTTGCAACAGTTTATGAAGCTTTGAAAACACACCTATCAGTAACATAAATTTGTTAAAAGATGTGCTGCAAAGACTTAGAAATGCAATAATGGATGATTGCTGCCACAGGCCAGCCCCCTTCTCTTTCAAGATTAAAGTAAGGACAAAAATAATTGATGTCCTTAAACCACACATGAACGTTTCTACAGCAAATGGAAGTAAAGTCTGACCTTGATTGAGACATGTTCTTTAAGACTCAAAAGAAAGAAATTTAAAAATACACTCCTTGACCATTAAGGATACTAGCAGAACAGGCAAGACTCCGTGTAAGGCTTTGTGCAGTAGGAGAAACAGACAAAACAGTATTTTGAATTCAACTCAAACCATGAAGAACTTAAGACCACACTGCTTCAAACACACAAGCACATACTAAGCAACTGTAGCATTGTACTGTAATCACTGAAGCAGCTGCAGGAAGTCCTGCATTGTATTGCCAAGTCCAACCTGTTACCAAAAAAAGCCTTTTTGTTAAAAACCTCTAATTAATTCTGACTATTTTACAGCAACAAAACTGATTTTAATCTGGTATTTATGATAGCATGTGCTACTCAACAGGTGAATAGGTATTTCACATACTAAATTTGGAATCCTCTATGGTAACTAGTTCAAGTAAAACAGCTTAACAGTTAAATGCCTATGGATTAACACCTTGGTAATTAGGTAGAATAATTCTGAACCTCACTGGGAAAAATACAAGTAATCAGTTCAACTTCTCCAGAATTGATTCTCTTTCTTGCAGAGCACTGAATAAGTATTTGACATTATGACATTATGGATCAAATTCATTAACCGTGTCAACTCTATTGATTTCAGTGATACTGCATTAAGAAATGTAAGTGCATCACCCTTCTTTCTCTCTGTTTCATTACATTTTTTATTTTTTAAATACATTTTGTACTCTTGCACATCTTACAAAGTAAAATTTAATTTTGATTTTGAATGGCTTAGTATTCACTAATCATTATCTTATACACAGGGATTCCACAAATCTATTAGATTCAATCACAGCCATTGCTGCAGTGGCAAAAATTCATTTGGTAGAGGACTGACACCATGCAAATATCAGCCAAGGGTTGACCATTCAGGAAAACCACAAAGGTACCTTTATGTATTTGTAACTTTTTACAGGTTGAGACTTGCAGGGGGTTTATTTCATCCACATTTTATGGTCTGCTAAAGCTGCATCCATGATTGTCACTGTCACATTTATTTGCACAAGGTAGTCCATGAAAGCATTCTAAACCTAAGACTATCCATGAAATTTGTATCTATCTAAAGCATGTTAAGCATTCTTTCACTATGCCTACAGTTACTTCATCTTGTTTTAAAAGTATTGGAAAAGGGAAAATGGTTCCTGACAAAATTTTCTAATATGTTACTTTGATAACAACAATTGCATCCTGAAATTTAACAGGTCATATGAAGAGAATATAGGAGACAGCCACCAGATTTTCAGCTTGCCTGTAACTGTACCTCTTTTAATGTGAATGATCAATTATTTAAATAAAAAGTTACATTTACAGATCTGAAATTTTCTCCTTTCTTCCTTTGCTAAAAGTACAGGGATCACATATAATATATGTATGTACATAGTTCTCGCTATGTTTTCTACAATAACTGGAAACAGTGCTTTGTTGTCATTGTTTTATTACCTTAAGCCCCCAAGGTACTCCTGCTTTTCAAATATGGTGATGTTCGAATAGCCCAATCGAGCCAAAAAGGAAGCACAACTTAAACTTGCAGGTCCTGCACCAAGAAGAGCTATCTTCACCTGATATGCTTCAGGCATTTCTTCTGGAGGAGGTAAGGAAGGGTTTCTGATCTGAGGAATATTCATGGCTTTGAAAACCTGAAAAGCAACACAATCAACAGGTTAAATACTTTACATACCCCCCTTAAATTTTGTTATGAATGACCTGTGGAAGCTCCTGCTAGTACTGTCACATAGCTGATAAATTGCACGGCAACATTATTATTTCCAAATGATATGATGTGTGCATTTGTGAGGGATGTGTATTTGTAGGGTTTGGTCCTTTCACAGGTCTTTTTGTCTTAAAAATCTCTGAAATCAGATCTTTCACTTCTGCAAATTTTACAGAGAAGACAGAGCCCCACTACAGTAACAGAATAGGAATGCAAAGTCAGCCAGATGGCAGAGAATCTCTGCAATGCCAAAAAATTTCCCTGCAAACAAATTATTCTTACTAGTAGAAAAATACTTCTGCAAATAATGCAAAGGATTATAGTTCCAGTAAAGCGGGTTTGCTTCTTCAAGAGACAACCTGCATGATCCTAGAAAAATCACTTATAGCCTAAATTTTTAGAGGTGGTAGGTAAAAAACTTCAGGTGATTTGGAAATGTTTTTTAGGAACCACCCTAAGTCTTCAGTGCTGTATTTTCATTGGTAATCCATGCTTTAGATGCCTCCTCTTAGATAATTTTTATAAGACTTTATTTTAGTTTCTTAAGTATTTCATATGTTGTCCACTTTTTAATTTGGTTTCCAAAAACTATAGACATATCTGAAAATGAGACTGTTCTCTCTGTGCCCCAATTATTCATTCACCTGCCTAATGGTGATGGATCTGCTCCAATCTGTCCTGGCTATTAAAAATACTTTGGAACAGTCTCTGCCCACTGTTGTGCATTTCTACAGAACCCAACACAATGGGCTGCTAACCCAGCTGTAACACCACACAGTTTTTCAGATTTGCATTAAATCAGGTCTTTACTCAGGTATACAGGTAAGAGGTGAAGGCAGAAATATTCTGCATTCCCCAAGCTAGACTTCAGTGTCCTCTGCACTTATATACATTGTAGGGAACGGAATCCAGTCACTAGCTTGTATGCTCTACAAAAGGAAAAATAATAGACTTACAGCCTTAGAGAGGCTACTAAGTATTAGAAGCATGGAAGAGCACAGTTGCATCTTCTTTTTACTTAGACATTAGAGTGAAAATTATATACTTTGTTTTAACCCAAGCAGTATGCAATTGTAGTAGACAAAAGGATTCAAGAGTGCATTGCAGGGGGATCACAAACACCCTTAATGCAGCATCTCAAAAACTACCAGCAGATCATGCTGCTACCTACCTATTTCAAAGTAAGGCTGTGTTCCCTAAGTACTAACTAGTCCTCTAAAATACATACACTCTCATTTGTCTTAATAAATATCATATTTAAACTATTTAACAAGCTTACCAACAGATTTTACTTTCCTTGGAACTCAAGAAGCAAAGGGTTTTCAAGTTTAACTTTGGCAATTCCACTCATGATTAGAATATTTCATTTATATTTTGAATCAATGTTCATTTTCTTCACGTGCACTTGAGCACTCATGCTAGATAAACCAATGATTAGTTCCTTCCCTCTCTAAAATTTCTGTGTCAAACGCCCCCAGTCTTTGTAAATTGACACAGCGGTTTAACAAACTGCATGAAGCAAGAGACAGATAATTGTTTTAAAGAATCATTTAAACCTGACAATTCATACAATATGGGAAAGTTTAATGTGGTTATTAATGGATTTCACAGGCTGAAAAGCTCATATTGTACTGTGAAACTAGACTATGATAACCAAAATGCAATGATATTTCTAAAATGTCTGCTTTGTTAGATTCATAAGAAATTGCTTGAATTACATCAAATTTTCATTAGTCTCACGTAGCTGTTTAAGAAGGCTATTCAGTAACGAAAATTATATAACTTGCATATTTAATGTGTATATTGAATGGTCTGAATATGCATGTGCTTAACAAATTTACTACTAAATTTACTTTATTGTTAACATAACTATTTTTATATGTATTATTGAATAGTCATACCCATCAAATAGATGTTACACTGAAGTTCCACACTACCACAGTGCAGCGTTAAGCTTCAGAAACCAAGCAGTCATGCAGAAAATCCTAGGAGTTCAGGCTGAATGGTCAACTTTAATTCTGCCTATTTGCAAACAGGGTGAAACTCTCTTTATGCAGCACAGCCAGCTTGTGTGGCAATATCTTGCCATCTGGAATTCAGTGGCAGTTTGCATATTAAGGCTGGCAGGGTAACTGTGTGAAAATAGCAAACTGCTTTAATGCATTTCAAAGGATTTTTACTCGCCTAATGGTGAAGTTTCCCTACATTGTAATTCACTTAATTAAATATCACTGAATTCCTCTGTATAAATCCTTTGGTGGCCACAGATGAGTAACTAGCAAGCAAGTGTTCAGTGGCACATTACATGCAACTGTCCTTTCTGCATCCTTCATTCCACTTTTCCTTCAAAAACATGATTTCTTTTTGGTTTGGATGGAGTTTTTCCTTTGTTTTGCAGGGCTTTTTAGCCAAGACTCATCCAGGAAAATGAGACTAAATCATAAATTTTAAAGCAGACTCTCTCAGTGAAAAGACTCAATCATCATACTCATGTCTGCCTTTCCTTCTGGCTCTCTCTCATACACGGTCAAAAGAGATTAGATAGATTAATAATAGACATTAACAACATTAGGCATTTATTCTTCAACTTTTTATCAAATAGGATGCTATTATCATTACTTCACTGTCCAGGGCCTCCTCAATTTAAACCCACATTGATTCTGTCCCCTTCTTATGCCTCACATCCATTAGGGTCCTCTGACAGGATATCCCAGCTTATAAAACTTGGTCCTCAAGTGAGATCCAATCCAACCGAACCAAAACAGCCAATCAATTCTGCTAAGTTCCACCAACTGAAAAAACTTCTCTCTTGATCCACACACCTATAATATATTACAGTTATCCTGTTTGCATCACTTCAATGTGTAAAGGTGTCAGAGCACTTGCTCAATGCTCTCTGCAGCATGGTTCTCTATACTAAGAAATCTAAGAGTTTGCTGTATTTTCTTATGTACATAAGACATCCTTCCACTGAAAAGGGGCTGGTTCATGTTCCAAAACATTCAACAAAGAGCATAATCCAAAACAGATAAAAATAAATCATAACATGACTGTGTACTCAGATTCCACAACATGACCCACTTGAACAAACTACAGTGGTTTCAATTCCTGAGCAACTGATTCTACTTTAAATTTCCTGTAAAGTTTTAGACAAGTCATTTTAGCTGCTTTTCAGAATGCAGATAGGGAAAAGCTTATTGTTACCCTCATGTAATAAAATTCTTTTTTCACTACACCACTCTTGTATTAGCATGTTTTGATGAAAAGCTGTGACACTTGGCAGAATAGCAGATGACTCAGAGAAATGTATTTTGCTAATCAGATGAAAATAATTTTATGGCATAGTAAGCATGAATTAAATTAGTCTGAAACATTTAAAAACATTAAAATCGGGTTAGAAATTATATTTAGGATTTTTATCTCAAATTTTATACAAATTCAAATAAATTAAAGTAACTAATTTCAGCGAAAGTGACACTTAATGCTACGGTTTAGTTGAGAAGGAGGTGTTTGGTCAAAGGTTGGGCTTGATGATCTTGGAGATCTTTCCCAACATTTATGATTCTATGATCCCTGGCAGTGTTAGAGGCCAGGTTGGACAGGTCTTTGAACAACCTGGTCTAGCAGAAGGTGTCCTTGCCCGTGGCAAGGGAGTTGGAACTGGATGATCTTTATGCTCCCTTCCAATATATGCCTTTCCATCATCGCTTGAAATTATTTTTGGCCTATGACAAAAAACGTATTAAATAAAACAGTAAACAGATTGAAAGTTTAATCTCAGTGTTAAAATGTAAAAAACCTGTGTCTAATCCTACAAAATAAGATTATCAAAACATACTTATTTTGTATATCCAAGATTTACACAGAAGGACACATTTCAGAAGGACAGAGAGAAGGACAATTTAACCCTTTTGTAATACAAGTTTTGACTCCGTAACTAAATCCCTTTATATTCTTCAGGCATGGAACCAATGCTTGGTTCCATGCTCAAAAGGCTCTAGAAATACGTTTATCAGCCAGGTTTACAGTTAAATATCCTTCACTAAGGCAGTGCAATACCAAATGGTTACTGACATAGACATTAGAATCTAGCTGGGATTTATTTTAGTGTGAAACATATCAGAATAAACTGAATTGTTATCAGATTTTACTAGTGCATGGATAGTAAAATACAGGCAATGAAATCAGGAACATTTAGGAACTGGTTTTATTAGTTTCACACTTTCCCACTGGTTTCCATGGTTATTTATCTGTAGGCTGGTTTACATTAATAGGGGGCAGTTGAATATTTAAAGAAGAAAATCATATTCCACACACATTTCAATACAAAATGAAGCAAATTGCACGCACAGTAATCTTCTTGAAGTTGTCAAATTACATGATCACCCAATTAATTCCATTTAATTGCAGTAGATAGTATATGATGTTACAAGAAGTGTATTTTCCACAGACATGTGCTAGTTATGAAACCTTGATCTTCCCTCCACAATTTAAGAGCTGAAGTTGCAATACTTCAAGTTTTTATGGAAGTAGGTGAGTGCTTTCAAAACTAGACCTAAAATATCTTATTAAAGACTTTTCAAACCTCCATTACTCTAGTCCCAAGATATCCCACAGATCTAAGACATTGGAGTCCAAATCTCAACGTTTCATGAATCCCTAAATGGACACAGAAACACTCATGCAAATGACTTAAAAAATAAAAAAATATTTAGCATCTGTAAGTGCTGCAGAGAAGTTTATATAACTTGCCCAATTATCAGCAAATCTTTCAGCACTGGTCTGAGAAATCAGAAGTCACCAGATTCACTCCCTGAACTATTGTCTGAAGGTGGTGGTGTAGCTTTCTACAAGCCTGAAATCTTATTTATTATTATCATGGATTATTAACATGACTTAAAAGATAAAATTACCTAAAGATGTATTAAAATTAATATTGACAAATAAAGGGCTTTTTCTGTTTGTCCTGCTGCCTTAGCTCCCCAGAACCCCCCTCTGCTGCTGCAGCATGCTGCCGGTGATGATGCCCAGGCGGGATCATCATCAAGGCCATCCAGCAGCAGGAGTGGCAGCCCCATGAGAACCACCTTCTCCTCACACCTACACTACAGACTGACCAAAGCTGTCAACAAACAACTCAAAGAGGGACCCCAAGCCCAAGAGCACAGTGCACCACTCCATGGCAATCCCTCAGGGAAGACATTTCTTCCTTGACCGTTGGTGGGCTGGGGGAGAAGGGAGGTTCAGCACTCAGGTCCCTCAGCAGAATGCTCCTTCCAGCACAGGTACTCAGTTGAGATGTCCCTGGGTGAGCAGCAGGTAAGCTCATACAATGCCTTTTTTAGGAAAAACACATATCAAATTTCCTTTTCCAATTTCTTTCTGCTGCAGCAGCAGTCAAAATGTATCTGCAAAGAGGAACAAATCACCAGAACTGTAGCTGGCACAAGAGCCACAGTACTAAATGATCTAGTGTTTATATCTAGTATGCAGAGATTAAAATAATACATTTTCTATTTAGCTTGTGCTGCACCATTCAGAATGATTAAATAGAAACAGAAGAGAACCTTTAAATTCAATAAAGTCTGTCCAAAAATGTAATAATTTGAGGGTTTCTTACTAATACTACAGCAGATAATGTAATAGATCTTGCTTCCTTTTTACTACAGGCTTGCAAACTTGTACTTGAGTAACCAGTGATTTTAGTTCATTTTGGGACTGACAGCCATATACCTCATGCTCATATGTATTGTCACTGCAATCTCAGTATATTTTCACTGAACTTGTGTACAAAAAAATGGATGTTTCCTGATTCTGAAGTACTTGGGCAAAGGAGACAGATAAAGACATTAATATAATTTTGACCTCTGCAGTAGCAGGTGTAACCTGAGCTTGACACTCGTCATTTATAATAGTGAGCTTTTACTCCATGTTATTCTCTAGATGCAATAGTTACCATGGTAACTGCATCCCAGTATACACATTCTACATCACAAATACAAACGGACATTTCCTTTTTTCCACTTAAACATTTAATTGTCAAAATTCACATTTTTCCGGGCTGGATTACAATTCACTTTGAGAACGAGCCATACATAGTTACAAAACTATATGAAAGGGCAGGAGGAAAATGCAGGCAGCATAAGGTGCCATTTTTTTTATTGTTCTACCGTATGCAAGACAAATATTTTACAATTAGGGAGCTTTATCTGCAGTATGAACAGATGATCAGTCATTGTTCACAAGCACAAACGGGCATACGTCATACCCATATATTTTCCATTTTAAATCCACATTCCTGCTTTACTGCAATTTTATCTATTATCTCAGCTAGCAGTTGTGTCCTTTTATTATTGCTCACTCTCATAATGCATCAAGTGTATGATCCTCAGACTAATTCCAAGCCAAAAAAACCCCCGAAACTGGCTTCATGCACAATGGAGTTTTCAGTAAATAAGGCCCTGTGGGACAAATATTACACCATGCGTGAGAATCACCATGCAGCTCTCATTAAGACTAACACATGTTGCATGCCTAAATTACACAATTTGCTAAGTTACTTGCATAGGTAGAGCTGTGAACACACTTCCCAGTATCTGGGGCAATTCTTGTATGAACAGTAGTACCTTACAATTTTCTTCAATATTATAATCTATGTTTTTATGATGATTGTTACTTGGAAGCACTACCATTATATTTTTTCAACTACACCACTTTCCCCATAAAATTTAACTGAAAAGTAAAAAGGTACTAATTGCAAAAGTGACTGCCTGTTATTACTAATTAAGAGTGCTACAATACATACAAATTCTATGTTAAACAGCAGTAAACCTAAAGGTTATTAACAACAATTTTTTTTTACATTCTTTTACATTCTTTATATACTAGATGCATAGGAATATAGCTACTATGAAAATACTAAGGATAATGAAATTTTTTGAAATGTTCTTTTTGTTGGGAGTGCCATATAGAACAATTTTATTTTGTTAGAACTCCTGAAACTAATACAATTCTAAACAATCTTGAAACATTAGGAGCAAAGCCATTCAAAACTATTCATCCTCTGCAGTTTTCATATCTATCATTATGCTAGCACTGAGCTTTTTTAACATATTTCTAAAGATTTTTGAAGAAAAATGGCAGATATTTAGCATTATCTATCAAGCCATAATTCCTCTCTATTAATCATAGCATAAGGGCTAAAAGAAGACACAAATCAAATTATAACAGATATTACTTGCATTTGGTTCCTAAACAGTAATATTTCACCATTGTATTTATGAATTACTTGACAAATGCTTAATCTTTTTTGGTTGGTTGGTTTGGGGTTTTTATCTTTGGTTTTGTGGGCAGTTTAAGGAAAAAAGAAGTCTGCTTTGCAACAAATACTAGCTTTTTAGAAATACGGAATAAAGGCCATGAGAAAAGCTAATACAAGTGCCTCTTGACTGATAAAACCCAACTATTGAGCATACACACTGAACTAACACAGTCCAGTGTCTAGTCTCATCCTGTAAATGAGAACTTTGGTCTAAGCTGTACTGATTGTGCATTCAAATCTCAAGAAAAATGAAGTGGTTAGCTACTTAAATGACAGAGAGGAGAGAAGATTCAGCAACAGCTAGCAGAAAGGTTTATCAGGTGCTCCAGAAGATTTTCAAGTCTCCTGGGGAGAAGAAAGGAGGGATACAAACAGATAAAAGGAGAATGGCAGCAGCAGGTAGCAATATTTGCTCATGAAATCATGACCCACAGCCATAGAGAAGGAGGTGTGAAGTCTGTACATGACACCCGAGGAAAATACTGGTCTTATAGGTATCATCTGTTACTTCCAAATCGATTTGCATTTCTATTTTGGTCTGTCCTACAAAGTTGTTTTTTTCCCAGGCTTTGCAAAGTTGGCTGGAACCTCACTGTATGTTTGTAAATAAGACCAGCCAAATGGCTCATGATACAGACTAAGGGCATGCATATTAGTTAAGGACTGTACAGAAATGGGCAGTCTTAACACATGACTATGCTGTTTTTAATATAGCCACAACTCCCTCACTTTCACAGAGGCCAAAATCACAATTTTTACCCAATGATATTTCAGACAGGTCAGATAAGGTACCATCTGAGACCTTGAGTCAGATAAAAATTCTCCATGCCCTCCAAAGAAGTTAACAAAAGAGCAGTTGCCTCCTTCTTCAGATGGAAATTGGAGCACTGAAACTACATAATCAAAAGCAGTGCACAAGAACCTCAACAAGAACCCATGAGAAGAATTCCTAACATGAAGCAGCAAGTAACAACCTCTGCTTCAGTAGCCAAAACACACACCTACCTTTATGAAGTAATAAATTTACACATACACACGTGTGAATCTGTATCTATATAAACAGATGCACATGGACATATATTTTAGGTCAAGCTCAAACTACATATTTAGCTAGGTTTGGCAAAATGGGACAATAAAAAGAAAAAAATCATCTGAAGATTATCTTTGTCTCAAAACCACACATTAATTCTGCTATAGAATCTACCCTATGCCCAAAACAGTTCTACATCTCCTTAATATGCACTTACACATACAGGTGCACTTGATCTTTTCCCCTATGCAGCCTACTTGAGTAACATCCACAATTTTACCTGTCTGAGATAAATCTTTCATTATAAAAGAAATTGTCTATGTCTAAAGAATCACCTTGTTCACAAATAATGTTTCTTATGTTCCTCTACTTTTTTGCATTAAGAAAGCATTTCTAAGCTTTTAAGTGTGCTGTAAGAAAAAGGATAATTATTCTAGCTTCCTATGCCTTTATTTTATTAGTATCAACAGGTTTTTTGAAAAAAATACATTAACAAAGGCAACCACAGGCAATACTCAATAGTACATACAAAGAACTTAAGACATTTGCAACTCCTACCTACCTCAGTAGCAAACTGCTGCAATCCACCAATGTTAATTGGTCCTTCCTCAGTGGCATACAAATTGCAGCCACCAACACAGAGATCTGATGTTGGACACACCATTCCGCATGTCAGGCCAAGTGGATTGTCAGAAAGAATCATTTTGGCAGCTCCATAGTAGTTCTGAAGGAAAAAGAGAAAGGAAGAAAAAATTTTAAAAAAAAAAGTTACATACAAATGAAGCAAAAATTCAAACGTTCAAGAGAGAATAACTTTGTAGTAGAATATTACATAAATATATATGTTAAATAACACTGACATTACTTAAATGTACTAACATGTTATGCAAAATTCCATCAAAGACACTGAGAATAAAGTCATCAAAAGCTGTGGATTATGCAAAGATAAACTTTAGCTTTTTAGCTTGCAAAATGGTTAAAAGCATCTTCAGTCTGAAGTGGTTGTAGGATTTTTAGTAGCTTAACAAACCTATGTTCAAAACCTACAATTGCTGCATCATGTACTTGAAAATATTGTCTCTATTTCTAGGTCAACTGGACAGTAGCTGAGTTGCAACCCTTGTTAGAGGTCTGACCAGAAAGTGCCAGTTAGGTTATCAATTCTTTATGACACAGGAATGAAAGGTTTATTTTACACATCTGCAGACATCATCTCTGCAGATATTCCTGTCCTTCACCCCAGAGCAGTAGTGCCAATTTTCCCAGACACATGATGAGAAGACTCTACATGTAGCCACCTGCAGATATTGCACTACTGAATTCTTTTTTGAACTCTTTTTCCTCAGCACACACTGTTCAGGGCAAACACTCCTTCTTTGGTTTCATTAAATAGCAAACCAGGGAACTGGTTAATGATATTACATACAATTCACAACTTCGAAGATTCTCAATATTCAATGGACTTCTTCAGGAAAGGAACAGCCACCTGATATATGAGAACTACCAGGATTTCTTTCTGTAATTAAAGTCTAAGGAATGGACATTAGCAAGTTCCCAGAGTCTGAGGCCGTGAGAAAATAACCCCTCATGGTTTTATCAGCTGGATAATTGTCTTAAGAGGGAGCATCAGAGGAAATGCCAGGAGTGACCTGAAGTGTCATTTAAAGGAAGGGAACTAGGGATGGCAGTTCTGCACCCATGCTAATGAAATCCTGGTGAAATTAAAGCAAACTTTTTACATACTGTATTTTCTTGTGTATAGTCAATATGGAAGTGTAGTTAATAGTACAGTGTAGTTCTTCCTTAATTTTACCACTTTTCCCACCCGCTCTAGAAGTCCCACCAAGGGAAGTCCATGAAGATGGTTAAATCTAGAGTTACCTTTTAATACCGGAAGACAATATAATATCCCTTAGAACCAGCACAGGGCTGAGGTTCCACAAAGGTTTCTTCAGTGAGAAATTGATACTGGCATGTCATTCCAGCTTTCTCCACACTAGAAGTAACTGAGAGGCTGAGAAACAATATGTCTCCTTCCTCTTCCACCACCTCTTCCTTATTCCAACCTTCAACAACCATCACTGGTTACCTTCACCTGTCCTGTCATGTCCTGTCCTGTCCCAGGACAGCTGACCCAGAATGTTGGGAGAGATGTTGGTGGTCAAGCACTGCAAAGTACTTGGTCATAGCAGACCCTGTGCAGTGCCTGGGACTTTCTGTCAAGTAGGTTAATGCACACAGAAGTGTTTATTCAAAGCAAGTGCTTTGCCACAAAAAGTGAGAATTTACTGAGGAATAAAAAGAGCAGTGTCAAGATCTGACAATGTAACCAACAACGGATACCAAGAATTTGGTTTGGGAGGTTCAAATTCACTACAGGCATATTGTAAGACCGAGCATACAATTCTCTAAAGTTAAACCAGATGACACAGACACATACACAGATTACCAAGGAAATGCTGACATTCAATAAATGTATTTCCAAATGCAACTGGACTTTTTGCTTACAGTTATTGGTCTACTGGACACCATGAGACTCTGACCATCACCTGGAAACACAAACCAGCTGCCTAGGAATACTTTCATGGGATTTCCTTAGACACTATTAAGCACCACTGAAATTCTAATCCTGGCTGAACAGGCAATCCCTTTATACAATTGTTCTGAGAGAACCTTCAACCATTTTTCCCTGTGGTGACTAGTGAAACACTTTATTATCTGCAATTTTCATTTATTCCAGTGTAAAGGAGTATTAGTTAAACTGAAATTGTATGTATTAATAAATACTTTTGCTCTTCCAGATGAATTATATTTTTTGATATCAGAGATTATTAGGGATGCTAAAAAAACCCTGTAAAGATGCTGCAGGACCAATTTGGCAGCAAAATACAGAAATCCAGTTATCCTGGAAATGTCACTGACACATAAATTTGCAGACAGCAGAAGTGACAGTCAATGCAGGAGATCCACATCCTTCTGAAGCAGCACTGGGAGACCAGCCTAGATACCCTGCAGCATCTTAAGCGGCACTAGATGCTTGTTCCTCTGGCGATTACATCTAGCCATTCCTTTTTTCCACTCTAAAGGAATAATTTCAAATTAGTACTGATGATTTTTCTCACTAACTCAAAGACAATGTGGTTTTCAATGAACTTTTGTTCTCTTTTATGTTTCACACATATTAGACTTACTGTTTTCCTTACTGTGTTGTCCTGGATTATTTTGTTTATTATCTTCAACTCCGGTTCAATGGAAACCAAGTGCATTTCCATTTAAGCAACTTCATTAAAGATTTTCCACATTTTTCAGCTTTGTAATTAAAATCAACATATAGACCTAGCTATTATGCCTAGAAAGCAAACCTGTTAAATATTCCCTTTTTAAAAATAATTTTCTTACATATATAAAGTATATTCGCACACTTGAGCTGTACCAATACAAACAACGTCACCACAGCTAGCACATCTTACTTCTTTTGCAAGCTCAAACCATACTTTGTGCACAGCTGTGCTACAGAAAGACAGGGTATGCTGAAGCAGAAGTGACTTCAGACAGACAGGCCCAGGGTCACTATGGGTATAGGACCAAGATCACAGTTTGCTAAGGGGATATCTGAGAAAATCTGTCTCAGAACACCATACCAGAGTTTGGTAAGGAGGCTGGAACTGAAGTCCCAATGGGGGCAAGGTCAGGTGCTGCTAAACTCTTATTTTGGGGGAAATGTGATGGAGTATATGAAGGTAGAGACCTGATTTGGGAAGTTTTGAGATATTGTTGTCATGATCATGAGCTCCTGCAGTGCCACTAGGAGTGGTGGCACCTGAGGAAAAAAACCCTGCATCCTCTTCAAATAAGAATATCAAAAAGTATATAGTACACATTACAATACTAAATATTAAGACCCTAAGTGAACTGTTTCAAACAGTATATATCTTCTAATCTTAGCACGTAAAATATGTTTAATTATAAATTGAAAGACAGACACATTTGAGAACAGCAGCGCAAGGCTTCTGCACTGCTTCACTAGTGTGCTCCAGCTGTGCTAACGTGGGCACTTCTGGAGAGGAAAGGGAAGCACAGGTTCAGAGCAGACTTGGTTTCCTGGTCTGCCAAAAAATAGTTACTTTGTGCTAATTTTACCATGGGTAAACTTAAAACATTCTCTCAGAAGAGCTGCAGTTCCCTTACTCTCCTCTTCTACCTTCCTGCAGACCAGTGTAACCACTGTTCCACTGCCACCGTTCCTGCTCACTGCCAGAGAAGGGACATTGCCATGTGCTGCCACCACAACAGTGCAGGGGCTCCAGAGCAAGTCCATCTGCAAACCTCCTGCCTGCCAGGGCACGCAGCAGTGTGGAGGCTGGGCTCTGGGCAGAACTTCACATGCCCAGCTCTGAGTTGCTTCACCTCTTCGTCCCTTTATTCTATTTAATCATTTATTCTGTCTTTACTGTGTAATTATCTAACATATCAAACAATTAGAACAATGTTTTACACTACTTGACAAAAACTGGCAGATAAATACAGTAAGTCTAGTAAGTTACACAGAGTGGTGTTATACAAACTGTGTTACACAACTGCAAAGCATTGTGTTACTACAGGAATGAATGAGTTTATAGTATGTATATAGTCTCAAACTTAGTTACACAAACACATTGTGCTTACACAGCTTTATCCTTTTTGAGCTGAAAACATGTATTAATGATCATTACACTTATCAGTGACATTAAAAGTAGAATATTCATAGAATATTCACATTTTAAAAAAAAATATTGATCACTTCACAAAATTAGTGTGTAGTAGGCTGCATATAAAATAGACATGCCGAGATGCAGACCTGGCAGGCTGGTAACTATGCACATGTTGTACATGAGAAAGGATCATAATTAAAGAGAGGCTGGCTTCATTAAAATGACACAGTTACTTCAGTGCATGGAATAATGCAAGCTACCTTAACGGTTTGGAGTAATTTTTGTAGATGTTTAAAGAATAAGATGACTCAGTTGGCCAGTTACTTACAGACGTCACAGAGGAAGCCAGTCTAAAACTAGAATGTTTCCGATTTTTTTAATGAGAAAAATGTCTGCTCCTGCCTTTGTTCATAGAATCTTTTTTCCTGTGCATTTCCATAGAAAAAAAATTAATCTAACTGCATAAGATGTTTTATGGTTTCCTACATCAAAATATCAATAACTACTACATTGCTAACACGGGGAACAAAAACAAGCCTTAAACAGATATCAATAATCAGAGGAAAACAGGCAGAGGAGGATCTCCACATGTATCATTTAGAAGCATTATATAATTTGCATGCAAATTAGACTGTTTTTTACTTGAAAAAAAACCTATTAAAACACATAGGATCAATACTGAGAGACCAGAAGAAATTGCATTTACTATCAGGAAATGCTTATAGCATCCCTTCTTTCAATTCAATTCAAGAGCTTTTTAAATGAATTCATTATGCATCAGGGTGTTTTGATATTGCAGTTTTCTCAAAAACAATGAAGAATATGCATTATTATGCTTTATGTAATAAAAATTAATACATTGACTTTATCAGAATTTGGAGACAGCATGAATACTTTAAAAGGAAAAAAGAAAAATGTAATAATTTCTTTTTCATCTGGATTTAAGTTTTAAAAAGGGAAACATAGGAAAATACATGGAAAAATATCACCACCTCCTATTCTAGTTCATGTTCTGCAATGGCTTTAAAATTTACTCAAGATGTATTGGACTAAAATATTTCCACAGACTGAAGAGTCACTATTTAAAGTACGTTGTTATATAAGGAGCATTTTTCACACTGACACACACCAGTTCAAATATAACAAGAAACGCCCTCAGTCTGTCAGCCCCCCCAAATACCTTCTGAAGAAGAATGAAGAAAACATAACTGCAACTTATCAAATCATACATATTCTATATTATAATGCTGACGATTTTTAATCAATCCAGAAATCTTTCACATCATTTGACTTGTGTCATCATAACAGGACTGTAATTTCACACAGTGTCACTATCTTTTTATGAAAAAGAACGGAAGAAATATCTTGTACTGTCATTTTGTCCTTTGTAGTCTAGAATGTGAGAGATTCCTTAATTGACATAGTGTCATCGCAAGAGTCTATTCTACATAATTACACTACGGCAACTGAAACCAGCTGTCAGCCATTCCATTACACTAAGTACAAACAGACATCTCAAGAAAAGTCACTGTTTCATGTGCATCAATTTAACACCATTCCTACTTTTTCTTTTAAATGTTTTTTTTTCTTTTCTTACTATTTTATTTAGTGACCCAAAATATACAAAGATTAACAGAGAAAGCTGAATAAAACAGCACTTTTGCAAAACCTGGGGCCTCAAAGCAGTACTTAAAGATTAATTGTGGTGCATATCTGTATATAATTATTACCAGTCACCTAGCAGCTTTCTGACTTCCACAATCCTTCATTGTATTAACAGTATCCATATCCCACCTACAGTATTTTACATATGAACTGCGACTCGTTCTTTTCCACAGTCTTTGCAATGGCATATAGATGTCTTTTGCTAATTTGGTCCAAGCTCCTTTGGCCCAGGAAAAAAACCATCATTCTGTTTCTCTCACCTGTCATAATCCTATGTCTCTCAACACCCTTTCTCGGTGGCAATCTTCCCTTAATTTATTTTCTCTTAGCAATTCTACAACTTTCCATATCTTGTTTTCCTCTGCCTACACACTTTTTATTCTTCTTATTTATAATGTATTACCACAAACACATTTTCCTTTATTCCCTCTATCTCCCAAACTTCAGATTCACCCTTATCCCTTGGTATCCATCTCTATCTTCCAGTTTGTTCCCTCTCTGATTTCTCCTTTAAAAAAGCAGATTTCACTCTTGAAAATCCCACATGAATTTCCTTTGGTTTCATTTAAACATAAAGATTCCTCTGAAATCCTAAAACTTACCCTTGTGTTCCACAAGTTTCTCTCTACTGTTCCTGACATTCATTTCTCCCTTCTCCATTTCCCTGCCAGTGCTCTGCACAGCCCAGGGACAACCTTTTGCTTTTTATCCAGAGGGCAGCATGGCTCTGCTGATTTGGGGTGTTGGGCTGTTTTTTGAGTTTGTTTTCCAGTGTGGGGTTTTTATTTAGTTTGGGGATTTTTTGAGGGGCACTGGGTTGTTTTTTCTTGCTGTTGTTCTTTTTTTTAATGCTGGCCTCCATATAGTCTCTTAAAAAGAGCTGACATGTCAGTGCAAACCAGTTTATCTTTATTATTAAGGGATATGTGAGAAGATGGTATTTCTGAACACAGAAATAACTGTTGAGTCAAAGCCAGGAATCCTTGTAATGATGTATAGCTTGAAATAAAAATATGAGAGCTAGTAACAGAGGGCTACAGCGACAAAGTGAGTTCTACTAGTACAGATAACACAAAAGATACTTCTGCACCCCAGTTCTTCATTGCAGACTGAGACTATAAAGGCTGAGTCACCCACTCCTTATGCCTGTGCTGTGTAACAAAAGTTAATATCCCCACATGCACTAACAATTGTTTTTCAATGCTACTACTCAGCCATAAATGTGTCTGGTAAAAAAAAGCTCCAAGACTCTCTCACTGAGTAATTCAAAGGTAAAGCATGTGAGGAGCTGTTGCTTTCTAAAGGGCCGCTTCTCTGGCACAGTTTTGCTGAACAGGAGAAAAGCTGGACACCCTACAGTCCAAGCTGAGAGATGCTTCTGGGAAACTGTAGGATTTTCTGCTGCTGTAAAACATTTGCTTGTGCCAGACCTAAAGGATGACAAGTGCTAGAGCTCCATTTTACAAATTACTTCTTGCTTTGATGTATCAACACAGGGAAAGGAGTGCATGAAACCTAAAATCATTCCTGTTACTCCTTCAGGGCTAGGGGGCAAAGCTTCTCCTGCAGCAGCTGAACACGTTCAGATTCTTTTACTGTATTGTCCTTTCTTTTTAAAGAAATAAACAACTAAGACAGCGCTAGTTCTTTATAAAACAAGGAATACACATTTTACAGTGTGGTGGTATTTAAAGAGGACAGCTGGAAGTCAGAACACTTGTTTGCCATCTTCTGATGTTTAGAAACAAAAATAGTAACGTGTGCCTGGTGAATTTGAAGGCTGGTCTCTGAAAGAGACAACTGCAAGCAGTCTTTATGAACCGAGAAACACAAACTGGGAAGACACAATAGAATAGATTGTACCTTTATAAAGTGAAGTTGTAATCCAGTTTGTATGGAAAAAGAAAATGGAAGTTGTGGCCAAAACTCTACTGAGTCACAGCAGCTAACACAATACAGCGTAAGTGACATCCTTTCTCTCAAAGAGGCTCAAGGCTCATTGAGTCTGGCAATTCAATTACCCTCTCAACCCAGGAAAAACCCTCCTCCCCTGTCCTTCTTCTACTCCAGAGCTCAGGTCTAATGGCAGAACAGCCAGAGCAGCTGCATCATACATGGCCTGTAAATATCTAAAAAGCCTCAGGCTTAAGAGAACAAGAATCCCTGACCCTTTATGATTGCTATTGCCATTTCCCAACAAAACAAACCTCATACAATAGAGTTTTTAAATACCTGACAAAGTAATTCATTTTCAGTATACTGCTGTCTAAATAGTCTCTATTAATAATGAATCATGTTTAAATAAATACCTGTGTACAATACTGCTTACACAAGGATAAGGACAGGGAATTTATTGAACATGATCTTCTCTAAACAAGTAGAAGGGTATCCAGCTGAAGTGAGTTCTCAAATGGGTGATGAGAGGTTCAGAAGCAGGACATGGACTTCAGTAAGCCTAGAAAAACGTACCCCAATTCCCTGAATTTACTGACTTCAAACACCTGAATGTTCTATGTATGTTACCATACATATTTATAAGCTTTTGGATTAAAATGGAAGAATTATTTATAAGATGAAAACAGCAAAAACAAATTTATCATGTTGAAAAGTATTTTCAATGATGCAAAATATCCTTGCATGCAAGATAATGTCACTTAAGCAAGAACTTCAGTGACAATAATACAAAAATTTTCATCAAGCTGAATATTCAGACTGCTGAATGATAATATCTAAGTTATTGTTTCAATAGAAGTTTAGCAAAATGCATGACAAAGTGAAACCATTTTCACGTAATTACTTACCAGTTCCATTAAAAACTTTCAAAATTATAAATTATACGTTTAAGCGTTCAAAAGCACACCATTCTTGTCTCCTATCTACTCCAAAAGTGTATGGTGCAGGTACCACCACAGCAGCAGAATGAAAGGTGGCAGAGGACATCACAGGAGCAGCCATGGTACTGGGCTCTCACACAGATTCTGCCAGGTCATGACTTCAGGTGAATCATTTCAACTTTTGGTACCCAGCTGTCAACCTTGTAGCTACTACTTGCTTGACAGAAAGTAAGGAATTTCAAAATGCAGTACTGTAAAAACAGCACCACACACCTATAACTATAAAACAATT